>QEQW01000223.1:0-37868 GCA_004016085.1 Claviceps quebecensis
CACACGCTGTGAAAGATGGGGAAGTAAATCAGACACTGAACACAACTGACCACCTTGACAGTTCCAATGCTGCGGTTACTACAATGCCACTACCCCGGCCTTTATCACCGATGCAGTCTGCTCCAGTCCCGCTGCTGCGGCTCTCATACATGGCTGTGGAGCAGGTATCTCCAGCTATGGGAATCTTTTTATTGGCAATTTCTTCACGGCCCTGTTTGGCATGGTTGGTGAGTTTTCTTCTCTCACCCGTTTGATTTCTCTGCCTTGTTCAAGATCATCATGGGGCGGTTTCTTCTTCTTTATTCATCTCTGGCTGTCCAGCGACTGACTGATTCTCCAAAACGTGCAGGCGTTGATGCTGTTCTCATACTCTCTATCGCGTGCTTGCTCAAGGATCGGAAGGAGAGGGAGCGGTATCGACATATTGATGAGAAGAGTGGTTTCCGCACGTTTTAGTATGGTCTCTGTGTTGGCTCGGCGTTTCGGTTATGTCTTTTTGATGCGTGAATGTGGGAGCGCTGATGGAATGAGATGGAATAGGATAGGTTGGGATCATGGGATGGTTGGACAGCCGTATAAAGAAGCTGCTGGGCGGACGGCTGTGCTGTGCAACCCATATAATGCCCCTCCCTGTACCACCCGCCACGTATAGATTCGATGCTATCGAATCGGGTTTGGGTCATGAGTATGGTTTCAAACATGTGAATATTCAATACGCGCTCGGCCGTTCATATACCATCCAAGCTAGATTTCCCACCAAGCACTCAACGAGTGTCGAGCAAGACCTATACGTGCTCAATCACAGACCAAGACCCAAGTCCAGCTCAGTCTAGTAGTCCCAGTCCTATCACGCGGACCGCCATGGCTTGCAACAGGAAACACCGTGCTCCATGTAGCATGTATTGAAAGGCTTCTTAAGCCATGGTGACTGAGACCTGTCTTTGTATTGATGCTAAACACATAAAAAATCACGCCCATCAGAGGGCTTCAAGCCCCCGGGATCATCCCCAAACGCCAGTCCGATGATATCACCCTCCTCCGCCCGCCGCGACCATGAACTCTTGAGTCTTGACACGAAGAAGCAAAGAAACTTGAAGAACGAAGCCAACAAAAGAATAGGGAAAGGAAATGAGAAAAAAGGCACTACCCAACTGCTATGGCCCAGGTGTACGTCTATCATTACCAACATATCTAGTGCTGCTTTAGAAAAATGGATAAGAAATCATACAGCTGCGTCGGTCCCAGTGCTTCTCTTGGTCTGAGTATAACTACCTTGGCTGCTAGTAGGGCGAGTGGCCATATCATCTCCTGTGGCGGACCGACTACTTGGTGAGCGTCGTTGTCGTCGGTTCCGCAGCCAAGGAATCGACTGGAGTAGGCCACCAAGTCGGCCACCTGATATGGATGACCCTCGCTGCCGAGGCTGTCTCCGAGCGACAATTCCAGGGAAGCCTGTGCTTCGTCTCCGACGATGGCCGAGCTTATCAAGACCCGCGTCCCTGCTGGAACCGGTCCCCTCTAGCCTTGCGGAGCCGCTCATGGATCTTCCGAGAAGGGGAGTGGTTTCTGATCGGCCTGGGAGTGTAGCTGGCCGTAGGCGTCCTGTTGGGGTCGTCGGCGGCTCCTCCTGATCCTCGAGCTCGCCCCAAATTTCGGCTCGCTCTGCCCATCTCAAGTTCTTCTGCGTTGGCGTCAGCATCAGCGGCGGCGTCGTTGTCATCGTTGTGGGACCCCCGTGGACAGTTGCTGCAAATGTGCCATGACCTGACACAGGATCATACTCCTCGTCGTCCACGGCGGCAGCATCTGAATCGAGGAGGAAGTCTTGCTCTCCATCCGTGTCGTCCACGAGCCCCAGCCCGGGCGCCAAAGTCGACTGCCCTACACTGGGCGCATGTTGATCATCGCTGAGCCGCCAAGACAGAGCAAGGACGCCCGAGAGCAAGATGACGGTACCAAGTGCAATGAGTCCCGCATGTAGCGGCGGTATCAGGCTGACCTGATCAAAGTATATCAGACCATCTAGAATGGCAATGATGTTATATACGCAAAATACCAGAGGATACAAAACGGAGGTCGAGACCAGCTTCAGGCCGCGATGTAGATAGTATAACTGGCCGAGGGCCAGCAAGATGAGACATAGGACAATGACCCACGACTGCCAATGCGCAAACTGATTGCTGCCGCCAATGGTCTTGATGCACAGCTCGACGGCCGACTTGGCAAACAACAAGGCGTGCGCCGAGACATCCCCGCTGATGACGCCGTATATGATGCCACGAGCGAGCCGGAAGCTAGCATTGTGCGATAAATTCGACAGGCTATTCACCAAGTCGATGGCGGTGCCGAGTGCCACGACGAAGAGCGCTTGAAGTGCCATCCAAACTATGAAAGGCTTCCTGCTAAGCAAGACCAGAAGCTCGTCCAGATCATGCGCCGGGGATGGTATGGCGCCAAAGATGGCAATGAGAACAGCCCCGGTCGTTACGAGTAATGTCCCGCCGAGAGACCACGGCGTAAACGGTTCACTGAGTATAAGTGTCGCGCATACCGAGTTGAAGACGAGGCCTGCGGCCTGTAGCGTCGAGAGCACTGGTAATGGCAGGGTGGAGATCTGAATGGTGCTTCCGAGCAGATTCGCCATGACAAACATGCCCATGCCGAGTTGCCATCTCCGCCGTCGATAGGGCGGTCGCTGTACGTTGTGAGGGCCCTTTTCGCCTTCGAGAATATGCGACTTTCGTTGCAGGGTCAGCCCAAGGCTCTGCACGCTCGTCGAGAGTAAGCCGACCACAATTCCAAGCTATGTGCAACACGAGTCAGATATGAACGAAATTTCAACATGGAAGGGGAACGGGCCAATATGGATGGGGATTCGGCGTACAGCGATACTCCCGCCGGGGGAGATGCTCCCCATGATTCTCATGACGCAGCACTTCGATGAATCGTCATTGGCAATGTGTTAAGAATGTGGAATCAGACGACGTGAGCGACGGCATGTGGGAATACTCAGCGGTAGCCGTGCCCGAGCCAACGGTCACAGAACACCATGCGAGCAGCGGCGGGGAAGGCAGGTCGTTAGTATGTATTTTGACAGGCTCCTCGTGTTCGAATCTGTCGAGTGTGATGGTATTGGTTCGGAGGTGTGCAGGTTGCAGTACCCTAATATGTATGTGTGTTGTGTCGAGTTTCTTTGTTGTCGTCGTCTAAGGAGCTGCGTAGTCGTGTTTAGGTTTATGATGGCCGAAACGAGATGTACACTTCGCGGGGATCTGGCGTGAAGCGTTGCTGTGTATGACGCTGGATGCACGGGAGGAATGCGCAACAATGGCCCGCTTTGCTGGTGTCACTGGTGACGGTGACTGGTCAGACAGTCAGGGGCGGCTGGTGCTGTGGGCCTGTGGCTACTGCGATTTCTTTATGCAGCATTTCTGCAGCGATCTGCAGCTGCACCCGTGAGTCCCGTGACCCAAGTGACCCAAGTGACCCAAGTGACCCAAGAAGTGCCAGAGGAGACGGGCCCATTCCCATAGCCGATCACGTGACGAATGAACGTCATTTCCTGGAACACGGCGGGTCGCGGGGTTCTGCCGCTTGTGTCGCGAGCTGTGGCTGCCACTGGCTGTACAACTTCCCAGTACATACATGTACGAGTACACCGGTGCATCGTCACAGCTCCTTCATCAGCCTCAACGCCTTCAACGTCCCTCCACTCCCGCCGCCAGTCGCATATTAGAACTGCATCTCGCCAGGCTGCCGCGGTGCTCTGATCCTCCACCATAGCCATCGTGCAGCAGCCTCTCTACTCTTCATCAGAATCACACTCTATAGGTGGCACCGTCGTCCATACAACCGCCCTCACCATGTCACAACACGCCTTGTCCGACCAGCAGGTACGCCCTCGACGTCGCTGTCTGCATGATTCGCATGTCTCGACTATCATCTGCCACACACAATAATCTCTATTCCCATGCCTTAATTGGTTCAGCCATGCCCAATGCGCTTCAAACGCTGATTATGGGAATCATACGCAACCCCCCCCCTTACTGTCCAACAATAGACTAACCCTCCTCCTTTCCCTGCTTATAGGTCGACAATGAGCTCCGCAAGATGACCGCCTTCATCAAGCAAGAAGCCATGGAAAAGGCCCGCGAGATTGAAATCAAAGCCAACGAGGAATTCGAAATCGAAAAGTCCAAGCTTGTCCGCCAGGAGACCGACGCCATCGACACCCAGTACGACAAGAAGTTCAAGCAGGCCACCATGTCCCAACAAATTACCCGCTCCACCGTCGCCAACAAGACTCGACTCAAGGTCCTGGGTGCCCGCCAGGAGCTGCTCGACAGCATATTCGAGGATGCCCAGAAGAAGCTCGCCGACGGTGCCAAGGATAAGGCCAAGTACCAGAAGATCCTCAAGGGTCTCCTCCTCGAGGGATTCTATGCTCTCAACGAGCCCAAAATGCTCGTCCAGGCTAGAAAGAAGGACAGCGACGTGGTCAACAAGGCTATTGAGGAGGCGGTCAAGGAGTACAAGAAGCAGGTGGGCAGTAATGTTGAGGCCAAAATTGATGAGGCTAATCCTTTGCCTGCGGGATCGTAAGTTTGAACATCTGCACATCCAACAACAGGCCCTGGCCCTTTTCTACGCATTGAGATGTAGGCCCGTTTACGTGCGGCCCTTTTCTGGGCCGGGGGACCGCCAATAGTACCTGGTTGAGTCGCTAACATGTTTACAGAGCCGGAGGCGTCGTCATTGTGAGCGGCAACGGCAAGATTGACATCAACAATACCTTTGAGACACGCCTGGAGCTTCTGAAGGATGCTTCTGCGCCCGCCGTCCGAGAAGCCTTGTTCGGAAAGAACCCTAATCGTAAATTCTTCGACTAAAGTTCTTGACTCTGGGCTCCATGGGCCTGAGAGAGAGCAGCGTGTATTCGTCTTTTAGTGCCATTTTAAGCTCGAGAGAGACGAAGAAGCTTGTGAAGGAGAGTGAACGGGCGCTTACTCGTGCCGTGTTGTAGGGGTTGTGCAACAAAAATAAACTTGCATCGGGATCGTTTGTCTTTATGTACTCATTTCGCGTCACGCTTTAAATTTCCTTGTTTCAGGTGGAAGCTGTCCCGCCAGTTCATGCAATCGCGCAAGTTAATTAACTTAGAAGTTGTATCATAAACTTGAAGAATGGGGATATCCTGCCCCTCGACACAAAGAACTCCATACAATTTCCCTGTACGCCATGCCCCGTATAGGTAACTCAGTGACTGCAAAAAACGCCATAGACGGCCGCGAGGAATTTTTCCCTCTCAGTATGTGAGGCAGCCGCGCAAAGTCTTCATTAGTGAAGACGCTACGACAGCAGTAGTCGACAGCAAAGTCTCAAGCGGCCAGCCATATACCCCTCCAGGCTCCCACCCGCGTGTTTCCGCCGTAGCCAGAGCCACTGATAACTAATTATACTTTTCTCTGCACAAATTTCTGCATATACTCCCTCTGTTGAGGTAAAAACGGATCCTCCTTCTTCTGAAAGTCAAAGATACTCTTCTTTGCCTTCTTCCTCGTCCGCACACTATGCAGTAATCGTTGCTGGACCAACTCCACCACGCTCTTTGCCTCCGTGCGCACAAGTTTCATGCCCGTATCGTTGGTCTTGCGCCAAATTTCCCGAAGTCGACCCGCCAGCTCATCGACCTCGTCGTTGAATCTGTTCTCCTCGGCGCGGTCGTTGAAAGGGATGACGGAGCCGTCGTCGACAGCCATGTCGAGTAGGATAATGCTGGCACGAAGCTCAGAAAAGTCTGTGGATGGCTTGATGGCGAAGGCTTCGTCGTCGAGAAGGTCGATGATGGATCGGAGAGTGATGATGTCTTCTGAGTTGTGTTTCGCTAGGGCGTCGTTTTGGAAGAGCGCAGAGACGGCGATGCGACGTCGGAGATCGTGGGTCCGGTTTGAGCTGATGGGGATGCAGAGCAGGGCTGTGGCTATTATGTTGCGGGATTTGATGCCTTGGAGGAGGATACTGGTTTCGAAGCACTGTTCATGAATGTGTTAGACAATGAGGGGAAAGAAAGAGAAGGTACGGAGAGGGAAGAGGACTAGGTTCGTGCGTGGACGTCAGGGGGAGCTTACAAAAGTGTCCCAGGAGAGACTAGACGGAATGGCCGCGGTCAACTTTTGCAGTGTATGTTCGAACGCGTATAGAATGTCAATGTTGGACAGTAGAACCTTGTCCAGGGCCATCTGAACCAATGTCTGAGCCGAAAACATTGCACTCTTCACAGACAATTGGTCGGCGACAAGACCAAGCAGGGAGATGAATGACCGTAGGCAAGACCAATCTCGATCTTCGTACGGTTCAAGACCCTGGCCCAATTTGACGACCCCAAGTCCCGACTTCGACCGGTCCAAGTCCCTTGCTCCGAGAAGTATAAACAGCTGTCTGATGCGTTCCGCCGTCAAGAGACGGTCGATCTGCGCCGGACAACTAGCAATCATGTTGCAGTACTCCTGCCTCGTGACGACGGAATGCTGCTCAAGACACAGCGACTCCAGCATCCATTCGAACAACGAGTCAGGCAAGCCGCCCATCTTGCGTAGAAGGGTCTGCGGCACCCCTGAAACCAGATGCTGCTCCCTAGACACTGCCCTCCCCTGCGTCAAAAGGCCCCATGGCGAATCGCTAGGTAGTGAAGGCGCTTTCGACAGCGGATCGGGTCTGTATGCCTGCTCGAAGAAAAGGTACCTATCTTGGGATTGAGGTCCCTCAGACCTCTGTACCGCGCGAAGCACTTTCCGGGCATCCTGTTCCTGGCCGCCCTTTTCTCTCACGATTCCCGCAATGGTCGTTTCTGTAGCCGAGGGACCGGGAGGGGTACTGTTCTTCTTCTCGAGGTCCGCACTGACCGACTGTTGTATTCTACGGTAACTCTCAGCGGTGGCGTCGTCGTATTGCGCGTCCTTCGCCAGGGCTTTCAGGTCGAATTTGTGCTTTAGAAGGATAGCCAGTGGCGAGGCGTGGAATTGGACGGCAGTCCGTTTCGCCCTCGGGGTGGTGAAGCCGTTGTGTGAGGATTTCTGGTTCACAGAGGTAACAGTTCTGGCGTGGCCTAGAATACGTGAGAGATCCTCGAGAGATGTCTCCGAGTCACTGCCACCGCTGTTTTCGTCATCAGAGGCGCAGATTTCTGTTCGGGGGGGTCGGGTAGGGGTGCTGGGTAGATCGCGCGGCGGCGAAGTAGGAGGAGGCGGAGATGGAGATAGAGACAAAATAGAGATAGGTGAGGAGACGGTTGGTGGTTGTTGCGGAGTGTCTGGAGGTGGCGTTGACGGGCCGAGGGGCGCGCGTGTAATTGGTTTGAAGAAGTTCACGATGCTGGCATTGCCTGTTACGCATCCTTTTCTGCGTGTCTTTGATGCGGGCGCCATGTTGCGACGGGACAGACGCCGAGAAGCGGTGGCTTCAAATTCGATTTATTGAAGCGTCCGGACTCGGGTTTCCTTTTGAGTTTGGTACAGGTTCGTAATTTCGAGCTCATGTACGTACATACAAAGCTGTTTGGCCGGCTGCACCTGACGTTGGAGATTTTGAAAAGTTGCTGATCGCGCGTCTCAGCCACGCCAAGCGCGTCCTGGCCAATGGGAGACGTCATGTCGCTGGTAGCAGTTAAACGAGCCGCGGCTGGATCAACCAATCAAATATAGAGGAGAAGATCTATGACACAGCGCGCCACGCCTGCATTTGCGCTACGTACCATACTCCAAAAGCTCAACACTTCTACATTAGGTACCTACAGCATTTATTACAAGCACAATGGCCATCATCATATCATGGCTCGTCATCGCAGGACCGTATGTGAGCAGCTGCACAGAGGACCCTTATTTGATAGTTGTGGTTGCGCAATGCTGGCAAGATTTAAAATATATCGGATGTCAGCGATAAAAAAAGTCCGTGCAATCCGATGCGCGGTCTACAGATCTTGCATATGCTCCGGGGTGCATATCCCTTTATCCCCCGTGCCGAGCCCCGGAGGTTACAGCTCACCAACGCGCAAGGGAAGAGGCCCCGCGACTCGCGAGTCGCGAGGCCATTCGTGGTGACGACATTGTCAGGGAAGTTCTTCTGGGGGATGCGAACTGGTAGGTAACCCCCCATTTTGCTCTCGTACTTCGACGCTACAACCATCTCATGCGTGACGGAGCCGCGGCGTCGTGTCGAAATCCGAAGCGCGACCTGATCGGTGGATTTTGGTGTCTGACAAAATCAGGGGGGCTTGGCTCCTTGGCCGACAGCAGCCAGCCCCAAAAAAGCGCCAAACGAAACACCGTGGCTTGGGCATTTGAAAAGGGGTTCTTTGAGTTGCTCAAGAGTCAAATCATAAATGCCTGCCGCGGGGGAGGCTGGACAATAATAAGACAAGTGTACGCGCAAGGCACGACAAATGACGAATGCGCGCGATTCTCGCAGCGAGAACGCTCTGTGCGCTTGATGCCTTTTGCTCTTCACGGTATTTTGTAAGTAGCAGGCTGCAGCTGAATTATATTCCTTGTTATATTTTTGTCAGCCCGGGTTCTCGTCTTGTCCGGGCTCCGGATGACCAATGCAGGCTCCAGAGGATGGCAAATCGCAGCATTACGGAGTAGTACGGACTCACGGAGTACGGAGGTACATATTTGTAAGTTGTGGGACCTCAATCAGACTTTACGCCGTCTTCTCGTCTCGCCTGCCGGGTTCCAGCGCAGTGGGTAGCGACTTCCGAGGGAACGTGTTACGTACCATTGTAAGGTACATACCTACCTCGTAGGAACCTATCTACGTTCCTCTGTAAATAATACTTGTAATTCGGTAAGTAGGTAGGTGTAGCCTGTAGGTAGCTACTAGCGAGTAGCGAGTTCTCGTGTCCGCCCGAACGACAAGGCCGCGTCATGTGTATCGTGATTCGTGACAATCTCAGCCTGCGCAATATCCGACGACAAGGTGTTGAACTCGCAGACGACAACTAGATGAGCGGAGGACGGATGGTCCGGGAAACGATGCGGCGAAAGAACGGTTTTTAAAGGCGTGCGAGTACTCCGTACATACTGGACTAATGCATATTTCCCTCGGGCTGAGCGGGTGACGGGTCGCCGCCTAGTTGTAACTTGTACGGTCTATGTACCACTGACCAGACCAGACCAGATCACGGAGTAGAAAAAGAGAGTAGGTAGACCAGACGGGACCAGAATGAAGAGACTGTAGAGAGTACCAAGCGATGGAGTGGCCTTGTCGCGCGTCATGGCCGAGAGCAGGCAACGACAAAATTGGCCAATTGCGCCCAATCGCTTGCCTCTGCATCATGCTATGTACTCCGTATACACTGATGTCCTTCGTCGTGAAATGCTTATGTTGAAGAGGCCCGCAGCATGAGTGCATGACGATGTCGGATGTACATTCGCCGGCCCGTTTTGGTGGGGGGGTACAGCAGGTACTCCGTAAAGTCCGAAGGCGACCCCAGAAATGCCCCAGTGTCAGCCAGTGTAAGCCAGGTGTCAGTGAGTCTGGCTGGGAGCCAAGCAACCCCCAGCCTCGTTGACTTAGAAGTTAGGACGGAACTCTCCCCTCCATTCGACGTTGCCCCGATCACGACGACAATTCTTTCCTTCGACACAGATCCTCAATCTACTGGCGCTCTCTGCTGGCGATTCCGTCCGATTGTGCTTTACATGCTTGCATTAGCACCAGTACCAGCACTAGAACCCGCACTGGCCGTTGTTTGTAATCGCGTCGTCCGCGCCCGACGTCTCCTGCCTGATCCGCTGCCTCCCTCTCTCTCACGAATCCCAAGATCTGCATCCTGGCTGGTGTACTCGGGCTGAACGGGCATTCGCCCGCAACGTCGCACCCGTCATGAGCTCTTTTATCAGTCCGGATCCCGGGCCGGATCCCAAGTTGTTGAAAGTCCCTACTCAGCGAGCGAGATGGGCGACTCGCAAGATGACGGTAAAGAGCAGCAACAACAAACGGCTGTCTCTCCTCAATCGTATGCAACACAAACGAACACAATCCGAAAAAGATGTGGCCGCATCCGATTTAAACGGCGCACCATTCGAGAGCCGGCATTCTGGGCGTGACGGCGACGATGACGATGGCGACGGCGACGGCGACGACGATGACGATGACGGAAATGATGGTGGAGACAACGACGATAACGGCGAGTCCGAGGATGAGGAGGACGCAAGCCGAATGCTGTTCTTCAATATGCCTCTCCCCGATGAACTTCTCGAAGACGGCGATCCTATCCATACTTTTCCTCGGAACAAGATTCGAACCGCAAAATATACACCACTGTCATTCATTCCCAAAAATTTGTGGTTTCAATTCCACAACGTGGCCAACATCTTTTTCCTATTCTTGGTCATTCTAGTCGTAAGTTTTCTTTCGTCAGCCTTCGTCATGATTTACAGGTTGCATGTAGATAACCTTATGGGGGCGCATTAGTGCTTTCCCATCTTCGGTGGTGTCAATCCCGGCCTCAACGCTGTTCCTTTGATCGTCATCATCGTCATCACTGCTGCGAAAGATGCCGTGGAGGACTATAGAAGAACAATACTCGATATAGAGCTGAACAACGCACCTGTTCACAAGTTGCACAACTGGCATAATGTCAATGTTCGGGAGGACAATGTCTCCTCTTGGAGAAGGTTCAAGAAGGCAAACACTCGATTTTTCGGTGGTATTTGGCATACAATTGAGAGCATCTGGTCTAAAAAGGCGAGGAATCTTCGAGCCCAGAACAAACAACGCAAATTGAATCCCGAACAAGAAAATGAGGGCCGGCCATCCATTGAAACCGTGCGAACTAGAAGATCCATTCGCCAGTCGTTGGCCTCGCCTTTTGGGAACCGAGAATCCTTCATGTCTGCGCGGGAGGAAATTCTGATGACGCCAGTTCCGTCACCGACACCTGCGGACGGCATTCCGCACATTCGTTTTCCCGACGAGATCTTGCCAACCGAGGCCGATGTCGAGCGAGAAGCGGCCCTTCAGGACCTCAAGTCCGATCTGATCAACTACACGAAACCTACTCAAGGCGCTCGCTTCAAAAAGGACACCTGGAAGGATCTACAAGTGGGAGACTTTGTGCGAATCTACAACGACGATGAATTGCCCGCCGACGTAATTATTCTCTCTACATCTGATCCTGATGGCGCCTGCTATGTGGAAACCAAGAATTTGGATGGAGAGACGAATCTCAAAGTTCGGCAGGCTCTTCGTTGTGGCCGCCCTTTGAAGCATGCCCGTGACTGCGAGCGAGCCGAATTCCGGATTGAAAGCGAAGCGCCTCATCCCAATCTCTACAAGTACAATGGTGCCATCCATTGGAAGCAGCCTATTCCTGGCTTTCCCGATGATGAACCTGCAGAGATGACGGAGCCGATTACTATCGACAATCTCCTCCTTCGTGGCTGTCACTTGCGAAACACGGAATGGATCCTCGGTGTTGTTGTCTTTACCGGTCACGACACACGGATCATGATGAACGCAGGCATCACGCCCAGCAAACGCGCGAGAATCGCAAGAGAAATGAACTTCAACGTTATTTGCAACTTCGGCATTCTTCTCATTATGTGTCTGCTTGCCGGCTTTATCAATGCAGTCGCCTGGTCGAAGACGAACGCATCGCTTCATTTCTTCGAATACGATTCCATCGGCGGGAGTGCACCCATAAGTGGCTTCATCACTTTCTGGGCCGCAATTATCTTATTCCAAAATCTGGTCCCCATTTCTCTCTACATTACTTTGGAAATTGTGCGAACGCTTCAGGCTGTGTTCATCTTCAGCGATGCTAAAATGTACTATGAGCCAATTGACCAGCCATGCATCCCCAAGTCATGGAATATCTCGGATGACGTGGGGCAGATTGAATATATCTTCTCCGACAAGACGGGTACTCTCACTCAAAACGTCATGGAGTTCAAGAAGGCCACGATCAACGGACAGCCCTACGGTGAGGCCTACACAGAGGCCCAGGCTGGTATGCAGAAGAGATTAGGCATCGACGTGGAGAAGGAATCCGCTCGTATCTTTGCCGAGATCGCCGAAGCAAAAGTGCGCGCGGTCGAGGGCTTGCGCCGCATCAACGACAATCCATACCTTCATGACGATGCCATGACTTTTGTCGCACCTGACTTCGTCTCGGATCTGGCTGGGGAGCACGGTCGGGAACAGCAGTCTGCCATTGAGGGATTCATGTTGGCTCTTGCTCTTTGCCATACGGTCATTGCTGAAAAGGTTCCCGGAGACCCTCCCAGGATGATCTTTAAAGCGCAATCGCCTGATGAGGAGGCTCTAGTTGCTACTGCGCGCGACATGGGCTTCACGGTGTTGGGCCACTCTGGTGACGGAATTAAGCTGAATGTCATGGGCGAGGAGCGCCACTACCCCATCTTGAACACGATCGAATTTAATTCTAGTCGAAAGCGAATGAGCTCTATCGTGCGCATGCCGGACGGTCGTATCGTACTGTTCTGCAAAGGCGCCGATTCCGTCATCTATGCTCGCCTTAAGAGAGGAGAGCAACAACAACTGAGACGCGAGACAGCAGAGCATTTAGAGATGTTTGCCCGCGAAGGTCTGCGCACGCTTTGCATTGCCCAAAAGGAACTCACAAACGAACAATACCGTGACTGGAAGAAGGAGCATGATGCGGCGGCAGCAGCCCTTGAGCAGCGCGAGGAGAAGCTCGAGAGCGTGGCAGAACTAATCGAGCAAGATCTATATCTCCTCGGTGGCACCGCGATTGAGGATCGGTTGCAAGACGGTGTTCCCGATACGATTGCCTTGCTTGCCAAGGCCGGCATCAAGCTCTGGGTTTTGACAGGCGACAAAGTCGAGACGGCCATCAACATCGGCTTTTCGTGCAACCTGCTCAACAACGATATGGAGCTAATCCACCTCAAGGTTGATGAGGACGAGAGTGGAGAGACGCAGGACGAAGCCTTTGTCGAGCGCGTCGAGAAACAATTGGATGAGCACCTCGAATTCTTTGGTCTAACTGGCAGTGACGAAGATCTTGCAGCGGCGAAGAAGAGCCACGAGCCTCCAGGTCCCACTCACGGCATCGTCATTGACGGCTTCACGCTCCGATGGGCACTCGATGACTCGCTAAAGCAAAAGTTTCTGCTGCTGTGCAAACAGTGCAGATCGGTCCTGTGCTGCCGCGTCAGTCCCGCGCAAAAGGCCGCCGTGGTGGCCATGGTGAAGAATGGGTTAGACGTCATGACTCTCTCCATCGGTGACGGTGCCAATGACGTCGCCATGATCCAAGAAGCTGATGTCGGCGTCGGCATCGCAGGCCTGGAAGGTCGACAGGCCGCCATGTCGTCTGATTATGCCATTGCGCAGTTCTTCTATCTCCAGAGACTGATTCTCGTGCATGGCCGATGGTCTTACCGAAGACTTGCAGAAAGCATCAGCAACTTCTTCTACAAGAACATGGTCTGGACGTTTGCCATCTTTTGGTATGAAATCTTTTGCGACTTCGACATGACGTACCTGTTTGACTACACGTACATCCTCATGTTCAACCTCTTCTTTACGTCCGTGCCCGTAGCGATCATGGGCGTTCTCGACCAGGATGTTTCCGACGCGGTCTCGCTTGCCGTACCAGAGTTGTATAGGCGCGGAATCGAGCGATTAGAGTGGACACAAAGGAAGTTTTGGTAAGCTATAAGCCCCCTTGTATTCCGTTTCCTCTCTCCGGTTCTTCTTGCCCGAACTTACACCCATTTAGGTTCTACATGATTGACGGCGTGTACCAATCTGTCATGGTCTTCTTCATTCCCTACTTGCTGTTCATCCCTGGTAAATCTGTGACCTTCAATGGACTCGGTCTTGAGGACAGACTGCGATTTGGTGCCTATGTTGCTCATCCTGCCGTCCTGGCTATCAACGGATATATCCTGATGAACACGTATCGATGGGATTGGCTCATGCTTCTCATCGTGATCATCAGTGACGTCTTCATCTTCTTCTGGACGGGAGTGTACACGTCATTCACTTCATCCAACTACTTCTACCACACGGCCTCTCAAGTATACGGAGAAGCAACATTTTGGGCCGTCTTCTTCATCGTCCCAGTGATTTGCTTATTTCCTCGCTTCGCTGTCAAGGCCATCCAAAAGGTGTACTTGCCTTATGATGTCGACATCATTCGAGAGCAGGAGCGGATGGGCAAGTTTGCACATCTCCATGGTGATGGCAACTCGCCCGAGGGTGACAGCGAAAAGGGGTCGAGCAAGAAATCGGGGTCCGAGAGCCCGAAGCGTTCGAAACACGTTGCCTATGGCAGTGTGGACGAGGATCTCCGGCCAATATATCCCGCATCGACGGCGACGTATACGACACACAATCGGACACAAAACGGCAGCGATTCGACCAATTTCACTGCTAACCGCATGTCTTTGGACGTTCCTGCGCATGGCCGCCCTTCGATAGACCGAGCCCGACCGTCCTACGATCGGATGCGCGCCTCGATGGACCGCGTCCGACCAAGCTTCGAAGCCAGCAATGATTTCACGTCGGCGGCGCGCTTGTCGCGGATCGAGTCAAGTCATACACAAGTCACTCCGTCTGGCGGCCGAATCCGGGCACGGCTTCGAGGACTGTCCCTGACCAAGAGTGCCAACATTTAGAGACCCGATGGACTCGGCCCCATGCAGCTCCAGGCACTACCACCCTTTGCCTTTGTACATATACTAGAGCCTACAACGACACGTTGCTGGTCGTCGTCTTGTTGATACCCCCCTTGCATTGCGTCGCCGGGTGAATCTGCCGACTTTTAGAATAAGTAACCCCTTTTGTGTATTTGCATCTTTGCTCTGGGAATCTTTTCTGGCACATGGCACTCTGTTGGAGCGATGTGTGATTCTCTCACACCATTGCTTCCACATACCGCACAACTTTTCGATCTGTGTACTTTTAATGAGGCGTACACATGGCCACTCTTTTCGCGGCACAGTACCCGACTAATTTCTTATTTTTCACTTCTTTCTCCGTCGTGTGGGACAATATGGTGTCTTTGCAAGGCGTTTCGGGCTGGAGCTTGAACATTCACTGCTTTTCTTCCTACTTCCTTTCTCTTTTCTCTTCCATTGTCTTTCGACTCTTTTGCCCTCTTATTTTTTTCTCTCAACTACACTTTCCCCTTCATTTCTCTTCTACTTCTTCTTCTTCTTCTTTTTTATTACTCGTTTTTACTTTCGTTACGTAGGTACCTGGGTCTTCTTTGTCTACCGTTGGGTCATTCTGGTGGGGCACTCAACGAAGAACTTCAACGACCCTCTCGCAAACATGGAGGTTGGGACTTTTGAGTTTGAAGGGCAAGCGATGTTGGCATGATACATAGTACTGTTGAAACTTGGCAAAGTAAAAAGTAGCACAATACAAAACAAGGCTAGTAAAAGTCGTTTCTACCTATCCCACACACACACACACACAAAAAAAAAAGAAGAAGAAGAAGAAGAAGAAGAGAAGGAAGGCCTCTACGTCACTTTGCTTTAGGATGTGTACGCTTTGCTTTGGCTTCGGAGGAGGCCTTGGACATTTGCATGGTCATATGTACGCATTGGCACGTGGTAATATATAGCGTGGGCATGTGCAAAGGATGTTGTCAAGAGAGAAAGCAGACATGGGAGGCCGGATGTATCCTGTCTCGAGGTTGGAAGATGTGGACAGTGAAAGTACATAAATCTCTGGATGGGAGACGGGCGTCGGGGCACCTCACAGCGTCGAAGACGGCTGTTTTGCTGGCTGGCTTTTTTACGTTACATGTTGACCTTGTTTTCCTCTTTTTGCCCAGCCCGGTTTGATAGAACCTGTTCAGTTATTATGAATGCCATTTATGTTTTGTGCTGCCAGTTGCTGAAAGAGGGGATGAAGTTATGAACATTCAACTACGAGCCTGTCGTTGACAAGTTGACAACTTGAGGCCACCCGGAAGAAGTGGATAGGGAAGATCCCTTGGCCACTACCTACCTAACCTTAGGTACCTAGGTAGGTAGGTACCTAGGTACCTTAGTACGATAATGCGTTCTGAGGTGTATTCCGTAGATTGAAGATGAGGTCCATGGCAATTTAGTCGATGTAAATTGTCAAGTTAAGATCCTCCGGAAACGTTCTCTGTATGGGCTTGTATTGTATTCCAGTCCCATAAGTCAAGCATTAACATCACTGCCAGGAGATTACATACAAAGTACCTACTCCAGAAGTACATATCTACCACGTCGAGGCCCCATTACACCACATGCCTGCCTTACATCCTGCACTGTCGGTCCTCCACGGGGTTCAAGGTTGTAAGAACGTCCATACGATGAAGCATCTCCTCCTTTCTTTCCCGAGAAAAATGCGTGCGGCCAAGAGAATTTCGAACACTTTCGGCGAGAAAAATCAGGCGACGCGTCGCGTTTGTCTTGGAAGTACCCGACTTGGCGGGAAGATATGGAAAATATGATCTGCGGAGTACATATGTACCTACGTACATACATACCTATGACAAAGTACATATGCACCTGCTAAGGGGTTTCAACTTTCGAACTTTTCCCCGTCTCTTAGCTACGTCAGGTTTTGAATCTTGATAATGAAGGGCCACGGCATTTGAGTGAGAATGGCAATTGAAAGTATTCAACCGAGTGAGCAAAATGACGACATTCCCGTAGGAATAAGTGCGATGTATGTATTACAGTGTACAAAGTAGAAAGGATTCCTGATGGATCGTGGCACGTGCAGCGAGGAAAGGATCTCGTCCTTGGATGGATGGCGGACGGCCGAAGGTAATAATCACGCGGGGCCCGTCTGTTTCATATCATAGATGCTCAAAGTATGTATTGGGATCTGCTTGAACATGCGTGTGTCATGGCTTGGACAAGGTACCTACATACCATAATACCTAATGTACATACATACGTACCTATGCATGTATGTATGCATGTATGAGGTAGGTATCAGATGGACCCTGGGGCCTGGGAATCCTGGAGACCGGGCTAAAACCTCGCGGCCCGCGGGTTACAACTTACATATGTACGTACCTACCATCGCAGGGGGTGGAAAGCATCTGCTTCCCGTGGAGGATTCTGATGACGTTTCTCCCGGATATCCCGTATGTATGTACACACTCCGCAAAACACAAGTTGATACAGCAGCACAATGCAGTAGAGTACGGAGTACAGAGTACATATGTACATACCTAGTCTAACCTCCGTTCATCGCTCCGTATTAAACCCTTGATCTGGTCACTGGTGGTGATATTGGCCGCCGCGTTGACGCATGCCTGTCTTCATGTGATAGCATTTGGAGACTATGATTCCGTCATGACCCGTCTACCTGGCGCGAGCAGACTTTGATAACATGATAGGAATGTACGAACATGTACGGAGTACGAAATACATACATTGTACATTGTAGGTACGGATAGTTCTTTGTCAGCGGATCCTTGCTGATCAGTGATCCTTGCTCGCGGGGGGCAGCGGACGCGATCCAGCCCCCTGGCAAAAGAAAAATCCAGATCGCCACATTGGGCTCAATTTTGACCACCACGCGTAACAAGTTGGCCATTTTGCATGGTAGAGACACATTTGAGTATCTACAATCTAAGAAGTTTTAGCGGCTCAATTCAATTTGTACGTAGGGAGTAGATACACACATACCTCTTAGTGTATTGACGCGACGCGACGCGATAGTTGAGGACGGAGGTTTTGCATCATGTATTTTTGCGCCCTAGAGTTACCTACTAAGAGGTTTGACGGCTTGGGCTGTTCTTGACGGGGTGCGATATGTAGAATGAAGACCCCTGAGTCCTGAAACCAAAACACGTGCATACGAATATTGCTCGCACAAGTCACAAGTCACGACTCACGACTCACGAAGGGGTACTATGTGACGTATCGAGAGGCACCTTGGAGGTTGGCCGGCTGGTTCCGAATTTACCACCGACTGGTGAAGCCTGAAGGATCGAATTCTGACAGACAAGCTTTCAGCAGAAGATGTCAAGACACGAGGTTGCTATATATATGTGATCTATACATACCTACCTACGGATACATAGATACCGTCTGACCGACTTCCTGCCACATAAATGACTCTGACATACAACCTGACATCATTCATGCAACCTCGTGGAACGGCTTTGTTTTAGGCGAACTTCGACGTTCTCCCAAAAAACTTCTCTGACTTCCGGTCTTCCGACCTCTGGATAAGTTTTCCTATGATTCATGAACACGGCTTCTTCGTCGGGGTATGTACTATGTAACACCGAGGCTCTACTATCCCCTTTGATGGTATAGGTCACCTACAGGCAAGAGGGATGCTTCAGGCCGCCTCTCTTCCTTCCTTTGCTATTTCCGTTTTTTTTTTTTTCAATTACAACTGTTGACCAGATGCCAGATTGAGTGGAAGAGGGTGCGTGGAGATGCGAAGCTCACACCCGGACGCGTAGAGTCTACCGGGAGCCGAATTGTAGCAGTTCTCCCCGACAGCAGGTCCGAGAATATAAAACAATCTTCCCTTCTCCCCTGTTTCCGAGTTGACATGTCTGACGCCCCGTTGCACACGACTAACAGGTACCCAGGTACCTATGTATGTATGTGTGTATGTATGTAAATACCGCCTTGGTATGCAAATAGGAAGACGAAAGCCTTTTATGTTTGCTGTAGGCTCCTGGCTACCTTTAGCAATAGAGTCGATTCATATTTTTCCACTCTTCTTGACCGGCTTTGGCTTTGTTTGTGAACATCAGACACAGGGGAGGAAAGAGATGGTCGTTGCTTTCCTAACTTCGCCTGCCTTTTCCCAACGTCCCGCCGAACCTAAGAGGAACACACAAGTCCCTTTCCCAATCTGAACCATAGACAGAAGGCCTAGGAGAGAGTCTCATAAGCTTTATACCACACATCTTTAGTATTCGTGTGTCGAAAATGCCAATGGCCGAATAGAGGAAGCTGAATGTAGAATGATGTCGGGAGAACCTGATCCAAGATTCGCTTGCTAAAGATGAGCTGGATGCGCTGATTAAGCTTCCAAGGTGCATGCTACAGCCTACCCTCAGACGGTAGACCAGCAACAACAAAACCTTCCCCGAAGGCACAAATCATGAAGACCTTCATCTTCACCATGTTCCTGCTGGCGTCTGGTCCTGGAGTCTCTAGCCTTGACTTTTTATTGAATTGGTCAACCGCGGCCTTTATGGTATGGCTGTAAGCTGTGCAGCAAATAGCTTCATTGTTTTGAGGTGGCGAACGAGGTCTTGTATGAGCTGCGGCTGCCGTGAGGCCCGTGACTGGAAGTGGCTTTTCGTGCTGTGTACAAGGCGACATTGGGCGAGATGAATCTCGCGACAGCCTTGACAGCGGGATTGATATCAGAAGAAGGGGCCATGATGCCTATTAGTATTACCTAAGTGTCAAGGCATTTATTTTAGAAGCGTTGAAGCGTGAGCAAGTTGTCGTCATCATGGGCTTTTGGCGGTGTGGAGTGGGGGACCTGACCTGACCAGTGAGTCCAGTGACTGTCCCGGACTCCCGACTCCCACCTGTCCCAATCAATGAGCCCCCGTGTTATGCTGCCCACTCTCACGAGTCACGAGTCACGACTGAGAACTGAGAACTTAGAAGAGAGCACCGTCATGACTCATGCTGCATGCCCCAACCACCTACATTTGACCCCTTTTTCTGTCATTTCAAGTCTCAAGACATGCGGCTACTAACAGCGACGCATGATTCGCATCATACCTACGGAGTAGTCCGCTTCTCAGAAGCGGCAAGCCGGTGAAAACTCCTCACAAAAGATCCCTATCATCCATTAATGCTTATAAAGTGGCCTCACGGGCCATGGCGGCTCTTCACAAAGGGGGCGGAGACTTTTTCTTGGTTGATAACCACGATATCTAATCAAAAATATGCCTGAACGGAGCCAATGACAAGACTGGGCAAGGAACTCGTGTATAAAAGCTGGTGAGAAGCCCTTCACCTATGCAGTATGTGTACTCCATATGCGCTCGAGCAAGCGGACATCATGAAGCTTTCGATCCTCCTTGCTTCCCTGCTGTGATCTGTCTCAGTGGCAGTGTCTCTAGGGATCTCTGCTCTACCCGAGCCCGACGAAAGCATCACATCACAGTATGTAAAGGGAAATACCTTCACGGGAGGAGACTTGCCTAAGGGCCAATTGAATTCGAAGGTATGTAACACCCATCTGTCCACAGCCCACGGACGGCAATGTTTCCACCCCTTGTCCACGTGGCACAGATGTATCATGCCAGGCCCGACTCGACAAAGCTTCCGTGTGGCGAGAAGGATTGATGTGATGGCTTCCTATTAGTATCGAGCCATGGATGAGATGGGCGAGGCTTCTGAGGACCAAAATAAACCCAAACAGAAGGGCCTATATAGGTATTTTCCAACTGAGGGTTTGCTTCTGATGTGCTGAATACTACGTATCACGATTCACACACTTTCGTACTGAGAATCTACACATGCGTGGATGCGCAGAGCCAGTCCCCGGAATCGCCCGGATGCAAGGAACGACAGTACTCCGTATATGTATGTAATTTTGCCCCAGGCAACGTGAAACATACCTCCTACATACATACATAGTACATAGGCACTTTATTATTAGAAGATTTCCCGGCTCCACCCCAAATACTCGCGATCTCCGGAGTCTGTGGTCACCTGTTGTTCTGCCATCGGCCCGGAGTTAACTAAGAGTCTCAGCGTCGTAGGAAGCCGTCCAAGTCGGCCATTCTTCCTTGCGCGCGCAAGATCTAACGGTCGGGGAACAAAGTGACTCAGTGACGTGCCGTCAACTCAGCATCCCGCAACATGTCTGTCATATCCCCAGCAAACTGGGTATGTACATATGTAAAATCCTGCTGGCTTCAGGCGCTGCGATGATGCATCATCAACGGACACGATGAATCATAATGGGTACGAAGAGCGGGTGCGATGATATCGTAATTCCTTTTCTCCATCATGTATCGTCATTTCCTTGGCAGGATCTATGGAACAATTATCAGTGGTCAGATAGAATAGAGAGGAGAAAACGAAACAAAATGCATATATATATATATATATATATAGAGCCGTGTCACAGCATACATTGTATGTGTAGAATGATGTGAATACATAAGCCAAACCGCCACGACTATCAGCCCTATCAACCCCAGAAAAGCTGACCATTTGATCCTGTTTTCTCGGTGTGATTTAACATCTTTTGTTCAACATGAAGACTATCAGTATCATCTTTCTCGTTTCTCTCCTGTCTCTCAAGACGTCTGCTCTGCCTGAGCCAGAGGAAGTTGTCATCTTTGACGGAAAGCATACCTTTAGGGGGGGTGATGTCAAACGGACGAGGAGCATGGTATGTATAGTCATTCTCTCCAGAGGCTTTCTTTTCGTCAGTTCTTCATTGACCAGTCCATACAGGGACTGGAAGTCCTCCAGAAGTTGCAACGTCGATGCAATTGCAACGGGTGCTGGGCCACTGGGATCGACTGCACACCTCACCAGTGTGAATGCGTCGGCAAAAACGGCTGCTGGTCCTGCGGCGGTGGCAGATATATTTGCCAACCCGGCCCCTTCTCTGATGTGTGCCTGGAATGAGACGTCTGGTTACTTGTCTGGCGGTACGGAGTAGAAGAAGCCGGTATCGACAGGCCTGCTTCTTGTGACTTGTCTCAACGGATAGCGCAAGAAAGTTTGCGCATACGAGTGCCTGATTTAATTTGGTACCTCCCTTTTGACGATAATTCTGTGTACTCGCACTACTTCCTGTTTATAAGCTTATACCTTCACTTGATCCATTCACCACCTGATTTGCCTTTTGGTGAAGTCTTTTGGGGTCCGATCATCGATGAGGTCTGCCATTGACTTAGTCTTTTGTTGGTGTTTGGAACAGGATACCTAGGATCAGGATCCATGTTGGATCTAGGTATCATCTTGGTGATGTTTGACGCGGTGGGGTAAGTCTTGACCGGACATAATTCATCAGGTCCGAAAAGGCTGTGAACAAGTACATTGTTGTTGACTTGGTACCTACTGCACCGGCGACGAAAGAGCATAGTATGCTCCTCCTGTCTTCTGTGTCATGATCTCATGAATGATGATGTCGAGGATCTGTACAAAGCAACAAAATAAGAGCCATCATGGCTCCTGCGCGGAAAATTGCGCACTCAGGCCCGGTAATGACACTTGCCGTGCATAAAAGTCAGGAGTCAGGAATCAGGAGTTGGAGTCGAGTCATGGATCTGTCGGCTCAGCGGCATTAGGTATCCCCACAGTATTCCCCGGAGCCCCATTACGGTTTATACGGAGTAGGTACTAGGTACCCAGGGGCCAGGACCCTATATACGTACCTCACCCGGCACCGAGGAGGTGCTATACAATTGTCTGTCACCTCGGCACCGAGGGTGTCGCTATGTACTCCGTGTCGTCAGCGGGAAGAGAAATGAAGCAAAAGATCTCTCTCTCCGCTACCGGAGTACTCTCCAGAATCCACACCCAGACGAGCTCAAAGCTCAAATTCATCACAAAATTCGGCAAAACTGTGTCAGGCAAAAACATACAACAACCGGCGCTCGCTGGTCGTCACCGACCCAACTACTAATCTGTCGGTTGGCAGCTTATCTATGGGAGAGCGGACGGGATCCCGAGTTTTCTGCCACCTATGGTCGTATGTGGTTGGGCGGACTGCATCAACAGTTGATAAAGATTTAAAGCGCAAGTGTCAGCACAACTTGCTATAGCCAGGTATGTATGCAACACTTCCACATTTGCTGCTTCACAAGCCCTACGGAGTAACTTCGGTCACAGGATCTTTTCATCGGATCATAGCGATTGATTGTAGGTATTGCTAACTGGGTGATGAATTGTAGCGTCTTCACCGGCCAGGTAGGGACATAGTTGGGAGTCCGTCCAGCGCCGTGCTCAACACTGAACAGAACTCTAATTTCTCAACGGAAAACGGCACGATAGGTACTAAAGCGCGAATGAGAGTTTTTACTGGAGCCGGTTGGTCATCCGTGACGAATGGACGTTGCGATGCATGACGCCACTTACTTTGAAGTACCTAGGTACCGTCGAATGTGTCAAGGACTCAAGACTCAAGTTCAAACATGGCGCGCATGTTTTGCGGAACTATCTGATGCAAGTCAAAGACTCGCCAGGTAGCATAATGCTACCATCTACAGTCCGATGCAATTAGGTACAAGGTCACACGACCTCAACGCTAAAAGTCTACGCTATTATCTTCATGTCAGTATGTATCGGCAAACCCAGCTTGGATGCAAGGTTCACAACAGCTAGACATACATACGTACAGGAGAGAAACCCCAAAATCTGCTTGGTCGGCGTTTACATCATGTAGCATGCCACGCCTACATATGGAGCGACATGTCTGGCTCTGGCATGCAAGACCCCCAGCACCACCCTACGAATACGCATACGGAGTACATACATACTTGCAACCCAAAGCATGTATGATGTGGCTGCCAAAAAAAGCAACGCATCTCGGCATATCTCCAAGTGGCAACTTCAAGGACGTCGATCCGGCGAGAACAAACCTGCTAGTACCTACACCCGAAGACTCAATCTTGCATTACCTAGATAGTGCGTCTGAAATCCATTCTCGGGACTCCTTCGGCTTCAGCCACTCTGAAAACAGCGTGTCAGCCACCAGCACCAGCCATCAAATTGATGCCAACTCGAGCGTGGACGCAAACTATGTACATACGTTCATCCTGCATAAAGCGCAAGAGTCAACATCTTGAAGATCTCTGCCCCCCATTTCTTCTCTACCTTCCGGCCAGAGCCGCATACAGGCCAGTTACGCCAGTATGTCAGCGTGGCACTCGGCTTGTGATTTGCGCCTCTTCCGAGCCCCCTTCCAAGTCTTGCGATCTATATTTACATATTATGGCCTGTTCCCCCACCTGATCTTGGGTTACCTAGGTAGGTTTCTAGGGAGGCCTCGTTTCTAGGAGGTATGTATGTATCGTAGGTATCTACGGAGTACAGGAGATCCCGACCCCCGCAAATCTGGGGATGTGGGTACGATGATACATACGATCATGCCTATGCCGAAGAACAAGTGTGGCATGCAAGATCTTCCACGTTCCAGTGCCATCTATGATCTCGATGGACTCGAACCCTCTACAGGCTGCCATTCTGATACATGCACCAGCTACTAAAAGCAATACATCTCAGTTACCGTGCGGCGAAGCACGATCTTCGAGAGCGTCGAGTCGGCGAACAAAACCCCCACCCCAGAGACTCAATCATGCGTTCCTATGGCCCATGTGTGACGTAGTGGCCTCTCTACTATCTAGGAGCGGACACTATCTTTGGTCGGGTTTCCAAGCAATATGGAGTCAAAAGAGCTCAGAAGGATGTATCAAGTGATCGGAGTGACAGCACTACGTCTGAAGTACAAAAAAGAAATGAAAGAAAACCGCATGTATAAAAGCTCTCCGCATTGCATTTACATGCTCTCGACGAAATCTTGATGCATCATCTCTCATACAGACTACAGTATACTACTAGATCATAGCACGAAATACCGATCACACTTACTATTCTGCTCAACACCATGAAGATCTGCATCCTCGTCGCGTCGCTGCTGTCTCTTGGCGCTTCTGCTCTGCCCGAGGCCGAGGAGAGCATCACCGTGGGGGGACACACCTACAAGGGGGGAGACTTGCCCAAAGGAGAGCTTAAAGTACTGTCCTACCCGAGTCCGATTTTCGAGTCACGGCACCTTTTCTGAGATGCTGCTTTCCCTCCGCGAGTCGGCCTCGGCGCCTCCAGGCTAATAAGCCCCTCACCAGAAACTAATACCTACGCGATTGACCTTGGTACTAACTCGTCTCGTAGAATGTGCTCGCCCTGCGTGATCTGGAGAAGCGATGCCACTGCAAACCGTGGCCTTGCAGGCGAACTGGGCAGTCCTGCATCCCCGGTCGATGCCATTGTGCAGGCAGCAATGATTGTTATTCATGCGATGGCGGACAATACAAGTGCCAGCCGAGACCTGGTAACGGAGTATGCCTCAGGTGAAAGAAACATGTATGGTTCAACTGAGAACTCTCACGGTTCAGGGCATATACTCGCAGCTATCACAAGATTGGAATCATTGGAGTACTAGGCACGATTTACGACATAGCAGGATTAATAATACCTTCAGGCTTCGGCAAGTTACAAGTACTCAATAGAACGTTCCATACTACGAAACCCGTGAAAATGTCTCAAGATACCTTATTAAAATTTAAAAAGGCTGATCATGTCTAGATTGAATATCCATGGTATATAGTTGGTCACAAACAAGGGCATGCCGCATCGTGGCATACCGGATGGATGTGCATTGTGCATTGTGATCGCCTCCTATCTACATACCCGGTACCATGCTGTGCGGCAACGTGGCTGCTACAAGAATGCGACTGCATACGGAGTAAGAGGTGGAAATATGCCAGGCCATGTGTACAGTGAAATTCTACTCCGTAAGTTGAAGTCCTGTTGAACCAACCAACAACACACATACACCCTTGCCGCTGCCCCAAGGAGACTGGGGCCCCCTCGTCACGATCCAGTGTGCAACGGAGTACATACATACATGCTAGGATATCAGACGCACATTACATGCATGATGCATCTCCATAGGCTATAGTCGAGCCGCATGTACCTACGGAGTAGACCGGTGATACGAGGTAGGTAGGTAGGTACTGTAGACACCTATCGATCAGCTTCTTTTGCGCTCTCGACTCAGCTTCATAACTTTGACTCCGGCTTTTCTTCCTGCCGTCCGCACGGGTCCGGGGTGACGGCACAGAGCCGGATTTCGCGCAGCATTTGGCTAGCAGTGACGATTGAACAGGGCTGTAAGAACTTTAATACACGCGTGACGCAGTGGCCGTGGTTTGCTCTCATATCATATGCTGATTCATATATTCCATACATACATACATACATACCATGATTGTATCTACATACATCAACTCAAGCATTACGGAGTGGTAACTTGTAAGTAGGAAGCAGTGACCGGAACTTCAAAGTTCAAAGTTCAAGAGCAATCTAAATCCCTGCCCAAGTGCTACTTAGTACTGTGCTTCCCGTTTACGAAACTTCATTAGTAAAACTGAACTAATACACGGCAAGTCTCAAGAGAGTGTGTTATTGCCCTCTTCTCAACTGGCCCGCCAGACTCCCGTGACCACTGACCACTGGCCACTGGCCAGTCTCACCTCACGGATTGAGGATCATGAATTGTGGAAAGCAACTCAAACAGGTTACAAGGGACTAGAAAGCCTAAAGGAAGAAGAAAAAAGTATTTAAAGCTGCGTCATGGCGCACATCTGATGTAAAAACCAAGCAACCATCTGAAATTGAAACCAGAACATCGCAAACTTTGACTCTTAAGAAACTATCTCATCGCGACTTCTTCATCCTTGTTCAACATGAAGACTACCATCTTTCTCTTCTCTCTTCTGTCCATTGGGGCCACTGCTCTGCCTGAGCCGGAAGAGGTTGTCATCTTCGACGGAAAGCATACCTACAGAGGAGGCGATGTGAAGCTGACCAAGAACATGGACACGGTATGACTTTGGCTTTCTTCTTCCTCTTCCTCTTCTTCTTTCTCCGTCTTCCGTCTTCTCAATTCTCTTCTCTCGAATCTCTTCTCTCTTCCTCATATCCTTCTCCATCTTGTCTCCAAGCTTTTTAAGTTTTTGCACCGCTAACTCCCACATGTAGAGTTTGGAAGCTCTGCAGAACTTGCAACGCCAATGCAAGTGCACCGGATGCTGGTCCCGCGGCATCGAATGCCAGCCTCATCAGTGCGAATGCGTTGGCAGCGCCGGCTGCTGGGCATGTGATGACGGCAAATACTATTGCCAGGACGGGCCCTACTCTGGCGATTGCCCCAATTAGACGTCTACTTACGGGCCACGGTCTGTCTGGTGAGCGGCTCCTGGCACGTGCTCGCGGGTGCCTCGATGTCTGACTTCAGACTCGTGAGGTTGTGAGCACTGAGCCCTGAGGACGACCTCTCTTCGAACTTCGAAGAAGCGAAAGGCGATTTACGTGGTGGCGTAGACGAGACTGGCCGCTGCGACGACTCACGAGTCACGAGTACACTGGTCACACACAATATACGACAGGAAGGACAGTGAAGATTCTAGAGTCAGAGATTTCTCTTCAGATACAGTCCATACATGGTCAAGACGCTCCCTTAGATATTCAATGATTAATGTACTGTGTGTCTACCTCTTCAAGTAACAAGTTTTCTGCAGCTTTGATGTTCATGCTGCCACAACTCACGCACGTAGTCCGAGGTCTTTGTTGGGGCCTTGTTGAGCCCTCCGAGCAATTTACTGTTTGCTCTCACCCTGGTCTCTTGTTTCATACCTCAGACCCAGGTACATATTTACATACATACATACCTACTCCGTCTGGAAACAAAGCCGTAGAAACCGCGCAATCGGGCCCGCTGATGACGCTGTTCCTACGGATTAAGTACCTAGGTGTACTCCGTACATTAGGTACCTACATAGTACATACTCGGGACTCTGTAGACTGTACATACATGATAGACGGACGCGGATACATGATGGATTTAAGCGCGAACGTAAATTGCCGTGAAAAGGCGGAGACTCGGATCATGGATGGTTCTTGACTTCAAAGTTCATCGTAACCCCACAGTACGGAAGGTACCTCCTACCTAGCCTTGTAGGTATGTACGACTACGGAGTACCTATGTACCTAAGCATGTTCCCGACGAACACACACAAAAATGAAGATGTGTACGGAGTACGGAGTATCACAATAAAATCTCGGCTACTGCTTCTGACGTGGAAAAAAGAAACAAAAATAAAAAAGACATACAACAACCGGTGTTCGCTGGTCGTCACCGACCCAACTACTAATCTGTCGGTTGGCAGCTTATCTATGGGAGAGCGGACGGGATCCCGAGTTTTCTACCACCTATGGTCGTATGTGAAGGGTTGGGTACAGCAATAAATTATATAGGTAGAGTCTTCGAGAAACAGTCTCGCGTTTTGTACATTCGGCTCTGACCACGGACTGTACAGAACAATGGCAAGAGAAAAGCACCGCAGTCCGAAATGGGATTTCTGGTCGGCTTTCGTATCGTTGTCTACGGATATAAAAAAATCAAAAATCGGCGTACATACATAATTCATTGCGAAGTGTACTGCAAGCTCGGATGAAGGGAAGCGAGATTATAGGTATGCGGGGTAAGTACCTAATGTACCTACAAATATGTACGGAGTACTCCGTACTCCGTACATAAACAAATTTCTACCCTGCCATTCGAACCACGAGTCACGCTCGGGGGTCTCGGATCCCAAAACCTCGCCTTGACTTGCTGGTTTCTGTCCGCGATGTGCTCCTCAGCCGTTGAGCCGTTGCGCACAGCCTGGCTGTTCCTGGGCGAGCATGCACTCTTCGTTCAGATCATCCTCGCCGTCGCCGTCCTCCTCACGACCTACCACCTCGGCCGCATCGCTCCATGCATCCACGAGATCTGCTCGACGTCCGCATCTCGGGATTATATCGTCTCACCTGCCAAGTCCCCCGATACTGAAACGACGTTTGATACATCGAACGCCACCAATAGCGACAACGCAGACATCCACTGCTACGCGCCTGCCACGGGCCAGTTTCTCGGCGTCGTCCATGCCTCCACGCCAGATGAAATCGACTGCGCTGTCGCAGCCGCGGCTGATGCGCAGAAAGCATGGGCTGAAACTTCCTTCAGCGAGAGAAGGGCCGTACTGCGCTCCTTGATGCGGTTCATCTTGAATCACGGCCGTGAGATTTGCAGGATTGCCGCGCTGGACAGCGGCAAGACGCTCGTGGATGCGCAGCTGGGCGAGATCCTCGTCACGGTGGAAAAGATCCGCTGGACGCTGAAGCACGGCGAGCAGGCACTGCGGTCCTCGCGGCGACCGACCAACCTGCTCTTATCGTACAAGCGAAACACGGTGCACTATGAGCCCATGGGCGTCATTGCCGCTCTCGTCAGTTGGAACTACCCCTTTCACAACATGATGGGCCCCATCATCAGCGCGCTGTTTACCGGCAATGCCATTGTCGTCAAGGTCTCGGAGCAGACGGCCTGGTCGAGCGCCTGGTTTCTCGACGTGGCGCGCGGCGCGCTGGAAGCCCATGGACATGATGCCCGAGTGATCCAGATGGTGGCGTGCTGGCCAAAGGCCGCCGCGCATATTACCTCGCACCCGCACATCCGGCACATCACGTTCATCGGATCACAGTCGGTTGCTCGCCATGTGGCTGCCAGCGCGGCCAAGACCCTGACACCCGTGGTGGCCGAGCTGGGCGGCAAGGATCCCTTCATCGTACTCGACTCAGCTCCCTCGACCGATCTGCCTCGCATCGTGGAGATCATCCTCCGGGGCACGTTCCAGGCGGCCGGCCAGAACTGCATCGGCATCGAGCGCGTCATCGCCGCTGCCGGCCACTACGATAAGCTGGTCGAGATGCTGGCCCCACGTGTCCAGGCTCTCCGCCTGGGTCCCGATGCCGACGTCGGCGCCATGATCTCGAAGCAGTCTTTCGACCGCCTCGAAGCCCTCATCGCGGACGCCGTCACCCATGGCGCCCGTCTCCTTGCCGGTGGCAAGAGATACACGCACCCTGACTACCCCAAGGGACACTACTTCCAGCCAACACTCCTCGTTGATGTTTCCCCCGATATGGAAATCGCCCAGCAAGAGTGCTTCGGCCCCGTCCTGACCCTCCTGCGCGCCCCGTCCTCCTCCCCAGAAGATATCCTAGCCATTGCAAACGCGCCCGACTTTGGCCTCGGTGCTTCCGTTCACGGCTCAGAACGCGACCCTTCCATGGCGCCCATTCTTCGTGGACTCAAGGCCGGCATGGTCGCCGTAAACGACTTTGCAGTCTACTATGCCGCACAATTGCCCTTTGGCGGCGTTGCTGGCTCCGGTTATGGTCGTTTCGCCGGCGAAGAGGGCCTGCGCGGCATATGCAATCTCAAAAGCGTATGCGAAGATCGCTTCGCCTGGTTGGGTATCAGGACGGCCATCCCTCGTCCCGTACAATACCCTGTGGCGAGTCAGGACAAGGGCTGGCAGTTTGCTCAAGGCGTCATCGAGGTTGGCTATGGAGGGTTGTGGACCAAGATTAAGGGGCTGAGGAAAATAGTGGATAATATGTAATGGTCGTTCAATCACTGCTGCTGCTCTGCGGCTGCTGTTGCTGGCGGGGTTTGCTGGTGTTGTAATTCAATACGCAGTGTTTGGTGACTTTGTATCAAGAGAGATGAGAGACGAGACATAATTGTAACATGTACGTAGATGGTCAAGGTGTTATATTATCTGCGAGCAACCGAACAAACCTAATCGGTATTCTTCCCACTCCATAGCTTTAGTTTCATCTTAAGATACCCTGTCTCCCATTTTCATTGTTCTGATTCATCCTTCAAGATAATCTTGACCTTGTACTCTCACCATCCGGTTGCAGCGGTCACCGATGTGCCGTACCACCACGTCGCAGTTTGACAAAGGAGGCCTTGTGCAAACTAAGCATCCATCCATCAAGTCCCCATCTGTGAGTTCAGCTATCCTTACGTCATAGGCCCCAGGATCATATTCTATTGGCATCACCCGGTATACGGCATTCCCGACGGAGTCAAGAAAACCTCGAGGAAGTCCCTGGTTGACCTCGACTGTCTAACCTTGGGAAAACGATTTCCAAAGCATGTCAGTGCTCACCTACCAGCTATCCTGTGAAGCCTTTTTAGCCGAACCTGCCCATTCACCGTTACCAGCAGCGGAGAGATCGGAAGGCAGGCCTTTTTCGGAACCAGTCACGGCACTCTCCTCTTCTTCTTCTTTGCTTACACCGCCCCAGCCGGAATTGTCCTCAAAGTCGTCGTTGCCATTCAACGCCTCCTGTGCTTCTTGGGGATCAAAATCTGATTCCGTTTCGAACCTTGGCTTTGTGGCCGCGTCGCCCTCTGGCACATACATTTGCAGAAACTCTGGAATTTCCTGTCCAGTCTCCAAAAGAGTTCTGGTGAGGACACTGGCGATGCCTTCATCAGTAGTAGGACTAAACAGGGAAGTGGCGACGCCGCGATGCCCAATGCGTCCAGTCCGACCTATAATGATCACGTTATCAACAATTAGACCCGGGGCCGTTTCTAAGAACAAAGGAGAAAAAAACTCATTCCTTACCGATGCGGTGCGTGTATTCCTCAATTCCGCCATGCTCAATCAATGGTAGATCATAGTTGATGACGTGCATGACGTTCCGAACATCGATTCCGCGGGCAGTCACACCAGTAGCAATCAGTATCGGAGCGTTGCCAGATCGGAAAGAACGCAGTGCAGCCTCACGCTCTTTCTGGGTCCGATCAGCGTGCATCGACGTGACTGGAAGCCCAATGTTGTAAAGAAAGTCATCCAGATTATCAACTTCGCGGCGGTTGTTGCAAAATATGATGGTTCTCACTCCTGTCATTTGATTGAGCAGACTCAAAAGAATATCCCGCTTCTCCTCGCGCTCGGCCTCGATGACAGTTTGCCTGATATTGACAGTAGTGCTCCCAGCTCTTCCCACTCGAAACCGAACGTGAGCTGCCGACAGATTGTCTTTGGCAATTTCACGAGCAGTCTTGGGAAATGTTGCTGAGAACAGGCCGTACTTGATGTTTCCTTCGTCCTGCTCTGCGTTGTCCCCTTTATCAGTTTCTTGCCCCGCTATCGTAGCTTAATCTTGTGGAAGGCTTACCTCCACCTGTCAATATTTGTCGAAGTTCATCCTCCCAGTTAGCCTCGAGCATTTCGTCGGCTTCATCTATCACGATGTACTTGAGACGTCTAAGGGTCAAAACATTAGGTCGGGAAATGAAATCAACCAAACGTCCAGGCGTGCCGACGAGGATATCGCAGCCTCGATTCAGGAGACCGATCTGCTCTCTGACCGGCAATCCTCCGTAAACGACGCAAGGACGAAGCATGGTGCGATAGCAGAACTTTCGCACTTCGTTGAAGATTTGCACGGCCAGCTCACGAGTGGGTGCGACCACCAGTACCAGAGGCTCAGCTCTCACTTGATCGACACCCTCAACGAACGTGGTTGGGTTGGGACGGGGCGCCGCGAGCTTCTTGGCTTTTCCCATCAATTTGCTGAGAATCGGAATCAGGTAGGCGGCAGTTTTGCCCGACCCTTTTGCCGCCGCAATGTTCAGTCTCAGATGCAGTGCAGCGAGAGGATCAAGAGTTGTACGTACCAGTTTGCGCAATGCCAATGACATCGTGGTCCTGGAGCAAAGATGGAATAGTGTATTTCTGGATAGGGGTCGGGAAATCGTAGCCCATCAGCTTGACATTTTCAAGCATAACAGGATGAAGGCCAGCATCGGCGAAGGAGCGAATGGGCTGGATTCTGGTTGGTCCCTCCTGTTCAACCTCGATTTGGTCGATTCTGTCAAAGTCAGTCACTACCGTGTATGATACAGATATGCCAAGGCACAACTGTTTCGAATGACAAACTTGGAAAAGTCTAGCCCTGCTCGTTCGTGGCGAGTTTGAGGATCACCGAAAAGTTCCAGCTCAAGTTCTGGAAACTTGGGACCAACGTCTCCAAAGTCTTCATCCCACTGGTAGATTTTGGCCTGCCCATCGAACTGCTGGGGGTTGTCGCCGACAGAAAAAGCGGTATAGTCGGTCTTCCGACTTTCGACCCAAGCAGCCGAGTCACCGCTGTCTGCTTTGACCGCTTCCATGTTGACGACTGCTTCGAAAAAGGGAGAAGAAAAAGAGCGATACGGAAGAAAGAGGGGAGAAAGAAAGCGGCGGGGAGAGGGAGAAAAACGTGCCTATAATAAATTACCAGGTGCAGAAGCGAGATATGTGAACACTGGCAGCTCGCTACGGCAGCTGCGAAGTCTGACGGGGCAGTGCCACTTGTCTGGCAGCTGTGAGATGTCGGGCATGATTTGTTTACATAAGGCATTTTGCTAAAATCTTTGACGAGCATCCTATGATCCTCTCACTTCACTTTCGAAACGCTTTGGCATTAGATTGAGAACAATGTGGGCAATGGCCTTGTGTTTCGCTGAACGTGGATGAGTCACAGCTCATGCAGTGCATGAATGACCTCACAAACTTGAAAATATAGTAGGCACTAGGAGCTGTTCTCATGAAAATGCAGCTGTCTTGGTGAGCTAGTCTCATGGAGCACCTGGTATGCCGTCGGTAGGTTTTTCAAGTACATGGTTTCCAAGCCTTCGTGGGTAGCGCAGACGTCTGACTTCTAGGATATATTTAACGCAAAACACCTGCGCGGATATAGAAGGCTATCGCTTTTAGCAGTCTTGGTATAGTAGGACAGCGACTGTGACTCTGTGAGCCGAATATGCTGATCATCCCAGAACGAGATTGGGGCGGAGGAGTGATCGCACATCGTCTCTCAGTCTCGGTCGCCCAGCTAAACGCGTGAGCAGATAAGAAGTATGCAACCCCCCTGCGTTCTGGACGTCAGTGTGAATACAAGGTAGGAGAGCCACGCAGCACGCTACAGCTGATTTAGTTTTCCCGTTGTTGTCCCCGCCGTCTGTATTGAGCGCTCAAAACAACCGGAACTTAAAGCTGTGAGTAAGAGAGGAGCCAAACATGCGGTGCTCCGTCAGCAACGATTTAACCTATGTATGGAACATAAATCACCACAAGTCAAGAAGGTCTTGTATATCCAATGCAGTGGACCACTCAACACCAGCCATAGAGACCTTTAATAATTGCTCCATGGAAGTAGCGGCACGGCCCGAGGCACCGCCCTCCTTCTTGGCTTGGACCAGTCCTTTTCTCACAGCGTCATGGAACTTTCTGTGAAAGATATGCTGACGCGCTTCTTGGTTGGAGTACATTTCTCCCTCTTCATCACGACGAGCGCCTGATAAATTGAGATAATCAAAGGCATTAGGCGCTCTTGGTATCTTGTACAGAGTATCCCAGTACTGTGGAGCCACGTGTTTTTCTGACGACTCGTCTGTCAATCCAGTCTCGAGAAACTTTGATAGACAGTTAATTTGCCTCGCCAGCGTTTGAGCGTCTTTAGGCTTCATCGATGTTCGAGCAGCTGATGTCCAGCCGCCGTTAGAAGAAATAACGGCCCAGCCCATCATCGCACAAAATGTGTTCAATGTCTTTACCCAGCCCCCGGGACAGTTGACCAGCTCGAATCCCGCTACCTCGAGAAGCCACTCCATAGCCCCAAGAGCGTCGTTGCTTATATCAGCAGATAAGTGCGTCATCCCTGCCCGAATGTACATTGATGCGTTCTCTGTGCTATGCTTGACATCATCTTCGGGAAGTGCCCGCAGAAGTTTAATCAGTTGAGTCCGAACTGGAGTAGAGGTGTCGGAGACCAGAGGGAGCAGCTTTTTGAGGAGAGCGTTCGTGCCTACAGGATTAGTTGGGGGACAGGTGGATAGTTGACTCGTCAAATAGGCCAGAGCGTCTCGACGCTGTTTATCCGATTTCGAAGACGATGCCAATGACAAATTGTGTTTGAACTGCTGGACAAAATCTGGCGCTTCTGTGGACAAGGATTGATGGCCCATTACAATTGCTAAAGAAATGCGGGTGAATACCCTGGCCATGTTGAGCTCAATTTCGGTGTCTTGGGATTGTTCTTACATTTAGACTTGAAGCTCGTGTCTGTAAAATTCGAAGCCTTGGCCTTCGTTTTCCCAACCTTGTACTTAGGTTTCTTGACTATGTATTAGTTTAATTGCTAATCAACATACGTGAAGAAACTGCGTACTTGGAAGTCTTTTTGCTTCTCCTTCTTCTTCTTTGTACTTGAGCCCATCGTGAAGTGCTTGAGAGGTTCCGAGGAACCGCCGTATACAGAGTCTTGAGGGGTTTCCGCCTATCTCTAGCAGCACAGCAGTGATTTCCTGACTTGATTGTTGGATTGAGGATGGGAGGATGGCCAAGGTCTTTGTCTTTTCAGAGTCCGTTGGGCTACATAGGTAGGTACGTACTTTCCATGGATCTTCTGTATCTTCTTATGGTGGGACGCGAAAAGATTGGCGGTATGTTGCGGCAGAACTCTGGGGGTGGGTCCTTGGTGCGTCACTTGCCCACGTTCAGGCGAACCTGGGTCGACTGGAAACTAGCCAAGAGAGACCTCCATACTGACCCAGACGAAGCCCGTGAGGAAAAACACCTGTTTAAAGCCACGGTACGCAAAGCCAAGCAACAATACTGGGGGAACAGGATTGCTGGCTGTGAAGACAGAAGCAAACTGTGGGCCGTGGTGGCCTGGCACAAGTACAGTGCGCGACTGAATCCCCCTCCCATCCAACACAATGGGGCTTTGATTCAAGACCCCGTGGGCAAGGCTGAAGCTCTTTGGGAAGCTATCGGGGAGCGCTTCTCCTCGGATGATGACCTCTCGGAGGATCCCCTCGAAGACTGGCAAGAGTCTGATAAAGACCCTCGACTAGCATGGTCTCGCGAAGTTACGATGGAAGAGTTGGAAAAGGCTACGATAGGGTCCAAGAATACGGCACCGGGCATAGACCGGACGACTATAGGGCTGATGAAAAAGTGCTGGGATATCCTTAAATCATGGTACCTCGCAATTATTCGGCGGTGTTTACAGTTGTCGCACTTTCCCGCCCCCTGGAAGGAAGCGGAAGTGTCGTTCATGCCCAAGGTGGGAAAGAAGGATCTCTCTACTTTCCGGTCCTGGAGGCCCATAGCCCTCCTGTCTTGTCAGGGTAAGGGCTACGAACGGGTTCTAGCTCGCAGGATATCATGGATGGCTTTATCGGCAGGCATCATAAGCCCCCTCCATGCTGGGGCGCTCCCGAGGAAGTCGGCTATGGATCTAGTAGCGTCCTTTACACATGACGTGGAACTGGCGCTGAACAAGAATTTGTCTGTCTCTATGGTACTGATGGACGTTCAGGGAGCATTCGATGCTTTGCTGCGCAATAGACTGTTGGAACGCATGAGACGACAGGGTTGGCCCCTGCAGTTGCTCCTGCTTGTACGGTCTTTCCTGTCGGACAGGCGGGTGCGCGCCCGCCTGGGAAAGGCCAGGACTGGATTTAAGGAGGTCCGCTGCGGAACTCCCCAAGGCTCACCCCTATCACCAGTGCTGTACCTGCTGTACCTGGCAGAACTCTTGACTCTAGACACGCAATTGAGATTTGGTTACGCCGATGACGTGGCCATGTACCGAGTCGGCAGAACTCTTCAGGAGTCATCTGCGGCTCTCGGCGACGACATACGCAGGGTACTTGACTGGGGGGCGGTCAACAAGGTGGTTTTCGCGCCGGACAAGTACGAGCTGGCGCACATAACGAGGAAAAGGACGACTGATAACCCTTCCATCGACCTCGGGTCGCAGGTGATTAACCCTATTCCTCTTCGATATGAGGTAGCCCCAGATAACCCGGACGCAAAGCGGCGAACCCCAGCTCTTAGATGGCTGGGCGTCTGGATAGACAGAAAGTTCTCCTTTAGGCGTCATGTTGAGGAGAAGTGCACCTCGGCTCTGAAGGTGGTCAACCACTTGCGAGGCCTTAGCAACACCATACGAGGCATGTCCCCCGGAGTCGTGAGACAGGCGGTTATGGCCTGTGTCTTACCAACTGCCCTTTATGGCGCAGAAGCCTGGTACGGCGGTCGCTTGAAGCCCGCGGCGAACAGATCGGCTGCAGGGAAAGATTACGTCAGCGCGAGGTTGGGGGGCCATATTGACGAGGTCCAGAAGGTCCTGAATGCAGCCGCGAGGGCTATCCTACCAGTATGGCGGACTACACCAAACGGACTTCTCTGCCGCGAGGCAGCCATTCCCACTGCCGAGATGGCCTTGGAGGAGTGTCGACTGAGATTCAGTGTCCGCCTACGAAAGTCCGCGGCTGGACATCCGTTGGCGAGCCGAGCGGACGCGCCGGTCCTTACCCGACGTAAGACCAGACTGCAGGTAGCTACGGAGATACTACCTAAGGTCGAACGATTGGTGTCTGCCCTTCCCCGCTACCCGGAAGGGTCCAACACGGACCCGACGGGAGGCCTTTCGAAGAGCGACGCCGCAAAGGAATTTGAGGCGTGGTATACTGCACTACCACGCGACGATGTAGTGGTATTCACAGATGGCTCACAAAACGAGAAGTCACAGGTTGGATACGGGTACGCTGTCTATCAAGGCGGCAAGGAAATTGGCTGTGGACAGGCCTCCCTTCCTGACTTCCCGCATTCAGTGGTTTTTGATGCGGAAGCGGTTGGAGCCTGGAGGGGCCTGCAGCACGTTCTACGACTACCGCCAGAGCAGAGCCAGACACGCATCTGGGTCTGCCTTGACAACACAGGAGCTATCTGGTGTCATAGAGGCAATGCTTCGGACACCTCGCAATGGGCCTTCCTACAACTCCACGGGGCCTCGGAGGTTTTTGACATCCGTGTCAAATGGGCCCCTGGCCATTGTGGAGTGGAAGGGAATGAACGGGCTGATTTTTTGGCGAAGAAGGGAGCCAGAGAAGGGCCACGAGATTCCCGTCCCGGGGACACGACGGTAGCGGGCATTAGAGCTCTCGCACGTCAGAAATATAGAGGATTTGTGGAGAATATTTGGGCGAGGCAATGCCGGGACCTCACAAAACGATATCGGGATTTAAGCCCCATCTATCGTCTTAGGGAGGAAGACGACCATGGCCTTCCTCGTTCGGTCGCCCACCGACTTCTAGCGATCAAGACAGGACACGGTGATTTTGCGTGGTACCACCGGAAATTTAGACACGAAGAAGCAGTGATCAAGTGTTCTTGTGGGCGC
>QEQW01000224.1:0-37725 GCA_004016085.1 Claviceps quebecensis
GATATCTTTTGGCAATGGCACGCGATTATGATAGGCTACAGTGGGACGAATGGTATTATAAAAACCTCGCATGTTGTGTTATGTTTGGAAATGTTTTTTTCTTGGTTGGTTTGGTAGATGGTAGATAGTTGATGAGGATGGGGATGGTGAGGGGGGATAGATATAGGACCTCGTGTCTGCTAATACAGAGTAGTGTATACATAGACTGCGGGCACCGGCCGCGGGAAAAAATGTCACAAAGAAGGGGATGAGACGGGTCACGGATGGGAGAATAGTTCGCGAGTTTTGGGTACCAGGTAGATAAGAAGGCGGTGACGGGACGATGTAGGCATGGGATAATGCGACGATGCGGCAGGCCAGGATGATGCAATACCAGCACGACAACTTACAGTTACAAGACATTTCAGGATAATACGGGTTAATTTGGTTTGTCTGATGCGCGCCTGGGCGCTGCCTCGACAGAAACGTCAGACGGGGATCACGAACATTTGGATACCGAGAGCTTAAACCAGGAACATTATTATGTCAGACATAATAATGTATCAATCTATGCCAATAAAATCCATTGCTCTTTGCCTTTTTCGTTCATAAAACCCAGTTCCAATGACAAGTGAGCTACAGTCATCCGACCACTGTTGATTCACCCCACCACTGGTCAATCTCAAATGATGACACGACGATGAAAAGTCTACTGTCGCGGCGATCAGGATAGTCGCGTGCGATGTGGCCCTCCTTCTAGCACAAAAAGCAAGTGCGCGTCTCTCTCTTATCAGACCGAGCCCGATCAGCTCCCCGGTGACCGGACCGGTACGTCTCTTCGACGCGAACTTCCTTCTACACTGTCGGTGGGCGGCTGGAAGACTTTCGGCGGACGGGGCGATCGTCGCGGTGAGCGGCCTTCCTCTCCTGCCTCTCCTGGAAAGCCCGTTGTCGAGTATACGCGGCATCAGCCACGTGCTGGCAAAAGTTCTCGTAGGAAACGTCGTTATTCTTGGACAGGGTGAGGAGATTCGGGCCCATGGGGGCCGGCGCCCGCTCTTGCAAGATCAACTTGCGGATCCGCGTTTGGTCAGCCAGGCCGTTGACGTTGCTGATGAACTTCTTGATGTCATCCCTTGGCTCGGGTTTGAACATCAAGCCCCTCAGCTCCTACCGGGCGCGGGCGGCCTGATTGTCATCTTGGTAGACGCCAGCGAGCGTAGCGATCACTTCAGCAGCCGATTTGAACAAGTTGTCCAGGGGTTATGTAGCGGGAGTTGACAGTTTGACCAGCTCCACACCCAGACATTTGATGATCATAACGAATGCGGTCTCGTTCGATCTTGGATGTCTCATCGTCGCGACTTATCTGCGATTTGGGTGACCCACGTGTCGAATTGATCACGATTGCCATGTAAGGTAGGGGGGATGAAATCGAATCACCCGCCAGTAATGTCTCGCCATTGTTAGGCAAAACTGAAGAAATCGTGTGGCGACGCGCAGCGGAGGCGCATATTTCGTGTTTGCCTCTTTATTGCTTTCCGCAACTCTCAAGCCTCTGAGAAAGAGGTATCGAAAACTGGATCTCAGGCGTTTCTCTCATTGTACGGTCATTGAACGTTCGGCCATCTTGACTCTTGTAAGTTGTATCACAGTGAGGCCCGAGGGTTGAACGTTTTGATGCCTCCTTGAGTCCTGAGTCCTGAACTCCGGAGGACGCTGTAAGCACGTGCCATGTCACATGTAAGCTAAGCGAGAGCGGTGACAGTAGCTCCCACACATGAGGAGCACGGCAGAAAACTCAGCGCGGGGGATCCATCAATTCACAGGAAGCCCCACCACAGGGCTATTCGCAAGTCTACCAGGCTCAGCAGACGATTTGAACATCTCATCTCCCTATCCGAGTCCCGCCCCCCCTTCGTGCAGTCGAGTCTAGCGATCGCGAACTTGTCGGAGTCCCCCACGCGACTTCCAATTTTCACCAACTTAGCCTTTCTCTTCGACGAGATCTCAAAGCTTTCACCCGCCTTCCTTCGCCGGGACCAAACATCGAGCGTACCGTCGAACTTTCGAACTGCCGCTGCCGCCGATCTTCCGAAGCCCGACTAGTCCCTCACACACTCCCGCCGGCAGAAAGGAATCATGTCTGCCCCTAAGACCAAGGAGCAGCCGCAGCTGCTGTTCGTGGATGGAACGTTCGAGGAGCTGGCCAAGGAGATGGCCGAGTATCTGAAAGCCGACGAGGCCGTCCAACTGTTGGCCAAGGACGAAGTATCCAAGGAAGATGTTCTGGCAAAGTTGGTGGCCGCCTCACCTGGCCTGAGTACCGTCCCCGAGAAGGAATACACGGCTGCGTCGAATCTCCTGATTCACCTCGTTTTGCAGTCTGCGGACCCTAAGAAGTATCTGCAGACTCTTTGCGGCAACCTCGCCAAGGTTCCTGTCAACTCATCCGTTCACGGACCCGGACTGTCGCTGAACGCCCTCACGACTGTCTTCAACCTCTTGCCAGAAGGAGACGTCATCTGCGCGCGAATTTTCATGGAGATTGTCAAGTTCTTGAAGGCACACAGCATGTTCGACACCTTGCGGCCGTATCTGGAGAAGCTGCCCGAGTGGCTCGAGTCATGGGAGGCGAGCGAGGAGATTGAGCGCATGATCTACGAAAATGTGGCTGAGGCTGCGTGGGAGGCCGGCGAGGAGTCTACGAGCTATGGATTCATCCTCAAGGCCTTGCGGACATTTGACGCTGATGAGAAGGACGAAATCACCTCGGATGAGGCTCAGCGGCTATCTCTACGTGCCGTCAAGATGGCTCTTTCCGCCAACACATACTTCCTCTTCCAGGAGCTCCGTGGTATTGCCAGTGTCCAGGCCCTCAGCGACTCGCACCCCATCTACTCGCAATTGCTAGACATCTTCGCCGAGCAGGACCTCGAGGACTACAACGACTTCAACGAAGAGCACGAGGGCTGGCTGGAGCAGCAGAAGCTCGATCACGAGAGGCTCCACCGCAAGATTCGTCTCCTCACTTTTGCCAGTGTTGCTGCCGCCACACCCAGCCGCGAAATCGAATACGCCAAGATTGCCAAGGCGCTCCAGGTCCCTCAGGAGCACGTTGAGATGTGGGCTATTGATGTGATCCGCGCTGGCCTCGTCGAGGGCAAGCTGTCGCAACAGCAGCAGAAATTCCTCGTCCACAAAGTCACGTATCGTGTCTTCGGCCAGAAGCAGTACCAGGAGCTGTCCACGCGCGTGGACCACTGGCGCGCCACTCTCCAGAACGTCCTAGACGTCTTGCGCCAGGAACAGGCCAATGCTAGGTCACAAAAGGAGCGCGAAACACAGGACTTGGAGAGAAAATTGAACACTGCGGGGATGGGGGGCATGACTGGGAGCCGACGACCGCAGCCCTTAGCAGCGCGGGAGGAGTGAAAGGTGATGGCAGACGTTGATGAACAGGGAAGCGAAAGGAAACAGAAAGGGGAGGACGCTTTTCTTTCAGATACTTAATGGGAAATGACTGTTTTATTGGCCAGGATTCATCAAATATGCGTATGCGTAGGCGAGCGGTGAAACGCGCCGTATTTGAAAAAAACCATCTGAGGATGTGGGAAAGCAAGGCAAATGAAAGGAAACCGAAGAAGAGTATTGAGGAGAAGGACAAGAGAAGAGGAGAGGAGAGGAGAGGAGAGGGCATGAGAGGCGAGAAGGAGGAAAGAGAACCAGCCCATGTATATTGGCCACTCACCAGTTTATGATTTTTTCAAGTCCACATTTTTCGAACTCATTTTGGTAGACAGGGAGTCCTGACTCCTGACCATTACGACAGCGCATACATATCGTGTTCGTGTTTCCGCGCCATCTCCACTATCTTTTTTTTTTGCTCTTTTGTTTTGCCGGCCATTGTGATTCTTGTAGGGCTTGATTATATTAGTTTCTGCGTAGCTGGCTTGACCGCAATGACGTATCCTGGACTTGGGTCTATTCCTGCCTCCTATCACGCTGTCATGCAGTCAGCCCACAAGTGAATTCGTCGATGGGTATGCAATGCAATTCAATTCTGTCGGGCCTCTCTGCTTCCCATTGCCACTATAGGCGCGAACCCTCTGGAACTTGAAGTATATACTTATGTAGAAATCAAAAGCCTCTTTGGAGCTGTTTTGCTGTTTTTTGATCGACGCTTGTCGTGGATTCGTGGGGGCGACAACTATCCGAAGTCGTGGATATGTAGTGTAGTAGCTGCTATTAGGAATCACGTTTGGCGTTCCATGCAGACTCACCAGACGGCAGGAGGTCATCTCAGCGTTGCTTGCACAATGCGACCGAAGGAAGGTAAGTCAATGGCAGGAGTGTGTTCATTGATTCATACTGTATTGGTAATTCACTGAAAGCAGGACAGCAAAACGGGATCGATAGTCTTTTTCCGTCAACTCAACGTCACTTGTAGAAGACAGAGAGCCTTCTTTCTGCGTCGGGCCTTGTGGGTGAATACAGATATAAGAACAAGAAGAAAAAGAAGTCTATAGGAACGCAATCTACCTACTCAAAGCTTGTGTACATTTAGCCTCACGGTGGCTGATGTCCAGCAACACCCAGGCAGCAACGAAAACGGGATAAAGTTAAAGAAGGCAGACTATGAATTAAAGTATATCTAAGGATTCAGGGCCCCCAAAGAAGTGTTCAGGAAAAAACACCATTCAAGAAAAGAAAACAAAAGAAAAGCATGTATGTAAAAAGGAACGAGAGTATTCAAAAATCCTTGCCCAGCCTCTCCTTCAAGTGGCCCTGCGTCTTCACAAAAACAGCTTCCGGCGCAGGCGTAGCATCCACCTTGACCACCTTGCCCTGCTTTTCATAGTAGTCCACAACCGGCATGCTCGTCTCGACAAACGTGCGGAACCTCTTGCGGATACTCTCCGCATTGTCGTCAGCACGACCACTGGTCTTGCCACGCTCCATAAGGCGCTCCTCCATGACATTTTCGGGACAGTCGTAAAAGAGCACCATCTTGGCGGGGCAGACCGTGTTCTCGAAGCTATACGCCTGGTCCAGCTTGCGGGGGAAGCCGTCAATGAGGAAGCGGCCCGTGGCGCTGCCAGTGGCTTTGGCTTTGGCCTTGGCCTGGGAGGAGAGAGCTTCCTTCATGGCGTTTTCGAGAAGTTTGATGGTGACTTCCTTGGGAACAATGAGCCCGTTTTTGATGTAGTCGCGGATGAGGTCGCCGAACTCGGATCCGGGACGTTCTTGCTCGGCTCGCAGGAGATCACCAGCCGATAGGTGGATGAAGCCGTGCTTCTCGACCAGGTTGGAGCACTGGGTTCCCTTGCCGGCGCCAGGCCCACCGAGAACGAAGACGACGGTCACTTCAGAGGGAGAGAAGGTCGGTTTAGGCGCAGGTGTCGGTATAGGTTGCGGGTTGCCTGCCGTGGGCATCTGGCTGCCCGTTTGAGCACCGTCCGCTGAAGGCATGCCTGCGAAGCGGGAAGAATAAGGTCAGCAAGGGCCATATAATGAATGGGCGGTTATTGATACGTAGTTGATCAAAAGCAAAGGACCGACGGTTCGCAAGAAAGGGAAAGAAGCTTCGAATGGCTTGGGGCAACTGACCTTTGCGTCTGTTCACAAGCGCAATGTACCCAGCAGTACCAATCGCAATGACGGCGACAAAGGGCCAAATCTTGAATTTGTCCTTTACTCCGGTAGGCTCGCCCCCAAACGAGTACATGCGACGCTGGTTCTGGCGGCACGTGCTGCGCCAACTCTGCGGCAAGGCTGACGTCGTGGCTGCACCACCCACGGGTCTGGCATTGGTGCCCGCGAGGCGGCCTGCCAGACGCAGGGGAGCACAACTTCGACAAGCCATTGAGGCAAAGGTGCGTTCGGCACTTTCCTCTTCAAGCGGTCAGACGTTGTAACTTGTGGGTGTGATTGCGGTTGTGATGCAGTGATGACAGATGTTGTTGGTGTTGGCGTGTTGCTGCGCGGCCGTGCAATTCTGCACACGTCGGAGAGAAGAAAGAGCGCAGCGGGGCACGAAAGGGCGGTTGCTCTGAATCTTCGATATCAGAACTGCAAAAGTGGAGCGAGCTTCACAGGTGAAGTGTGTAGCACGATACGGTATAAAGCAGCGCTTGAAAGATCAGACAAATGAACAAAAGCCAAAAGAGTGAGAGATTGCCGTCTGGTGCATGTCGTGCGTTGTCGTGCGGTGTTCGTCCAATTTGGTGACGCGTTTCAGGAGATTCCGGCACGTGCACCATGATATCACGTGTGGAGCGGGGCCCATATTCAGGAGCAATTCAGGGGCTGACTACAAGTTACAACGTCAATGTTACAACGTCGATGTGTGCCATTGCAGCCATTACAGAATAGAGGAACAGGCTAGCTAGATATACGTCTGACGTTCTGAAGGTGCAGTTCTAATAAACTCTATCTCCGTTTCTATCCTTTCTATCATAAAGAGGAAGCGGCAGTTCTCCCTAAGTGTAGAAACATGTGCCATCTCGTGAGTTGTTTACTCCATGCATGTTCTTGCATCTAAATACGTTTGTTCTTTCGTTTGCATTCACAATTGCCCTTAGTGTCAAAAGAGTGCAAGCTAATATGAGACGAATCTCTGAGCGAAAAATTGTGTGCAAAGTTGCGACAAAAAAAGAGAGAAGATTGAGTCAACGAGGGTGGAATTTCTCGAGTCCGCTATTGGGGATGCTTCCCAAAGAAAAGGGAAGAAAGTCCGTTTATTGGCCGTTTCCGTTGTAGGCAAGGTAGTTGACGGTGCCCGCGGGAACATTTCGAATCACCTCCTTTGTAGACAGGGACTGCATACGCTGGCAGAGAGCAACGGGGCTGGAACGTCCCTCGAGAGCGTAAAGATAGGCAGCGAGACCAGCAATATGGGGAGTGGCCATGGAGGTTCCAGAGATAGAGCGCTAGAGAGTGGAAGAGTAATAGTCAGCTTACCAGCTCGCCTTGCCCGGCTTCAAATTCAAGAGGTCATAGACGAGTGGAATGGGTGGAAGACTTACAGTAGTGCCACCGATCCAGGTAGAGAGGATATCGGTACCCGGAGCAAAGATGTCGACCACAGGGCCGTAGTTAGAAAAGGAGGATCGGTTGTCATTGATGTCGGTAGCGCCCACCGTGCAAGCAGTAACTTCGGAGGCGGGCGAGGTGTTTCCAGCATCAAGGTTATTGTTTCCCGCCGCGACAGCCAGAAAAACACCAGAGCGTACCAGAGCGGCAGCAGCCTGGTTGACAGCTGTAGATTTGGCGCCCCCTAAGCTCATGGACGCGATGGCACCCTTAGGGCAGGCCCTGGTCCTGGCATCCTGAGCAACAAAGTCCATACCAGCAATGATGGCAGAGTAAGGGCCGGACCCGGCGTCATTGAGCACTTTAACACCGTACAGCTTGACCTTCTTGGCAACACCGTACGTCTTGCTGCCTATGGTCCCGGCGCAGTGGGTTCCGTGGCCGTTCCCGTCCGCGTTTTGGCCCGAAACGAAGCTCTTGAGAAACGTGGCACGGCCCTCGAATTGCGGGTGGCTGGCCTCGATGCCCGTGTCGATGATGTAGGCGCAGGTACCGGCCCCGGCACTGCTGTCGTACCGGTAGTTGCTGTTTCCCTTTGCGCGGTGAGAGATGCGGCCGAGGCCCCATGGAGCGCCAGGCTGCTGGACAAAAGCGTTGATGTGCATCAAGGCATCCTTTTCGACGTATTCAACCTGTGGGGGTTTGAATTAACATGCTCAGTCCGAACATTGAAAGATATCGAGGGAATGGAGTATATAAGAAGATTCCAATGAAGACACTTTTATCATCAGCAGAAAGCACCACGACAGTCGACTTACGTCAGGGCGATTTCGAAGAGTCTTGAGTTCATCCTTGGTAAGGTGACCAGCAAAGCCGTTGAAGGCGTGCTTATAAACAAAATCGGCCTTGGTCTGCAAGACACTCAGGGTCTCGTCACCAGCAAGGCTCGCGATGCCATCTTTGAACTTGACAATGTACTTGTCGGCAACAATATCAAGTCCCTGAGGCGCCAGAAGAGGCGCGGGCTGATCACGCGTCTCCAAGGCCGGAGCGGCCAGGATGGCTGGGAGAAGAGCCAATAGGATGGACAGTTGCATGTTTGCGGTGTTTCTATCAAGACAGGAGGGTCGGCCAAGGACAAGCAGAAGCTTAGACGGTGGAAAGAAAGCGTAGGCACGGGATCAGCTGGATAGAAAGCTGACTTGGCGAGGATAAAGGCTTTCCATTTGACGTGCCAGGACGGCGGTCATTTATACTCGTCGTGGGAGTTTGAGCTAGGATGTCGTGTATGTATATAGATTTGTATGTTGAATGTACACACAAAGCGTGCGAGTGTCTACACAAAGACATCGTGGACGACAACCCATATCTCGGACTCATGGCCAACACGCTCTTCTTCCAATCACGACCTTCCTGAAGGGGAAGCTCCCGATTCCGCGCCTTGTCGTCATTCAACGCTAGAATATGGCCGTGGCACATCTCAGAAATTGTCGACAAAGCTGTAAAAGCGCTGGCTGGCGGCTGAACCTGACGAGAATCAACCCCGTGAGCCTAATGCTTCCGGTGTTCAACCCTTACTTCATCTCAAAATAGGAAAGAGCCAAGATTTGGGGTTGAGCAAAAACACTTTGAGTGTGCCATGTGGCTACTCCGACAGCTTGCAAAACGCACGAACACAATCCGGGGAACAGAGATATTGAAGTCAAAGATCCCGTCCCGGCTCCATCAACGAACCCCATGCAAGGCAGAGCGCCATTTTCGCACCTCAACCGCCGGGTGGGAAAGGGGGTTTGAAAGGAGTTGGCAGTCGTGTCACGGTTGTGCGACCTGAATAATATCTGTGGCTGTCCCTATGGGAGGGACGGAATTCGATGCTCCTGTCCTAGCCGGCCTGTATCGCAGCGAGGAGATCTGGAGTCCTCGAGCATCCCATCCACAGCGAACAAGCGGACAAACTGGTGACACTGACGATTCTCCCTGGGGATAGTTGGACCGACGGTGCGAGGCGAGGAAGCCTATCCTCTGCGAAGCGGTGGTCCGGTGCACCGCGTTGTCTCAGTCTCTTTGGAGAGGCATTCCGTTCGTCTTCTCTAGACTGTCATGGAGCACGCGCATTGGAGGTCCACGACATAAGAATATGTAGTACATTAGGTACCTTGTTTGTGGAACATGAGGGCGGATGTGGCGTGTATGCCTTAGAATACGTTGGTGGATATTGTGCAACACCGTCAGCCGTGAGGGCATCGCCAACAGCTGCCGACCACAATGCCAAACAATGGGATTGCTCGTGTGCTGCTCGCACAAGACTCGCACAAAGCCCTTCCCGTTTAGGTAATCGGAGTCACAGTCTCGATACCGAGGCTTTTTACGGAGTAATTAGGCGCCAAATCAGCCGCTTCATGGCGCGTTGTGGCGCTTCGAAGTTCGCGGGCCCCGGCCCCCCACATTGACTACTGTAGCTCCACACAACCCGTTCCCCAGCCCCTCCCATTGCACCCCTCATCGCTGACACGAATCACGATAATCTCTGGTCTGAATCCCATCTCCGTTGCAAACGCCGCCAACATTTCACCACCACCGTTAGATCACTTTATCCAGTTCCATCATTTTTTATCCAATTTAGACCACTATTTTGTATACTATTTGGTCGTCTGATCCGCTTGCTGTGCTGCCCTATGGCACATTGCGCAAACTCGGCCCCCGACTTTTGACTTTTGGCTTTACGGTTTGAAGCTTTGAGTTTGGGCTTTCGGCATCGCAGCCTCCCGGACACTCAGGATTGGGCCTCTTAACTGTCCAGTACTTGTGAGACGATCTGCTCTCGATATGGACCAGCCAACTATGCGAGTAACGCGGTCATCAAGCCAAGCTTTACAAGCATCTTATGCCAAGTCGCACGATCTTCCTGGATCGAGTATGGGGCGAAGAGGCACATGGCAAGATGGCCAATGGTGGTGTAAGTCAAGTCCGACATGTTCGTACACAGGAGCTTGTCTCCGTCTTTTCATTCTCACTCTTGTTCTTCTTTTGCCTCTTGAACTCGTCGTTGAGACGAAGCGGCTTCTCCATCCTCCATACACGTGCCCGAAAAAGGTGCCTTGCCACTTCCCCCTCACACAACGACATGGCATCGCGGGTGTTACAGCATTGAAGAATAGAAGTCTTTGCAAATTTCATGCCTCGTCAGCTGGACTAACGTGAAAATCCTTTTTGGGCCTCTGCATGATTAGGCAAATGCGATCCGCCTCATCGGGCGACACTTAAAGCAGTGAAAAAAGAGGGCCAAAACAAAGGCAAGTTGTTTTGGGCCTGCAGGCTCTATCCGTCCTGCGATTTTTTCCTTTGGAATGATCAGGCTCTTGCCCGAGAAAAGGAAGTATTGTCGGAGGGCCTGCAGCAGACTGAACGTTATGGCGATGATGGTGGCCAGGAGTCGGAGGAGCAGCAGGTGCCCAAAACGCCGACATTCACGCAAAAGCCCCTTGAGTCGTTTGGGGTTCGGTCGAGATCGTCCCGTCGACTGTTGCTTCTAAGCGAAGGTAATGCTGCAAATGGCGGAGGATCTGAGACGGCCACCGCCAGCACCAACTTCGTCAGCACCGATACAATGCGGGAGCATAAGTCTCCGTCGAGACTCCCGGCCTGTCCTACCACACCCACCAAGAGGAAGCGCGTCAAACAAGAGAATTTGGACAACGAGGACACTTTCAGCGACCTCAACTCTGATGACGAGCGCGAGCTGGCCGAGTTGGCCGACGACAGCGCCAAAAAGGCCGCTCTGAATAAGTCCGTGGCTGACGTTTTTGTTACTCCCACCACCAGTCGGATCAGGGCCGATATGCCCTCGGGTGGTCTTCCCACGCCCCCGGTGTCCAGGCAGCTATTCCCGACGTCGGACGGCAGAAAGTTCAAATCGGTCTCCTTTGAGTACCCTACCCTTCCCTCTGACAGAATGCCGACGACGCCGAGCAAGAAAGCAGTCCCATCGTCTACCGTTGCTCGGTCCGGAGCCAGTGATGCCACCACCGCGGCTCCATCGAGCTCCGCCTCCGATTCAATTCAAGACCTAGCCGATAAGATCAAGAATCTCATCCGGGGTCAAGGCCTGGATCCAACCATTCTTCGAGCCGTCCACGACCACCTGGATACCGCCGTGCGAAGAACCAAGGGCATTGCTCTGGGTCGCGAACGCGCCCGACAGGACGTGCAGCAAAAGGAAGAGAGGATTGCGAAGCTGCAGGCCAAGAACCGTGATCTGAAGACCCAGACTGTGTATGATCGACAGGTACTGGCGGAGGCGAAGCACGATATCATGGCGCTGTATCAGAAGATTTGATGGCGGTGCGTTGGCAAAATTTGAAGCAATCATGGCAGCGTACAGGATACCCAAGAATGCAGATATCAGCTGTCCTCAGGGAATTGGATGCACAGCAGGCATGGCAGTACATTGGAAATTTGAAGCATAACTGGCGTGGCTGCGTATCTGACATTTGAAGCAAAGCAGGCAAAGCAACGCACATGGAATTTTGGCAGCATATTGGGAATTTGAGTTGAGGCAGACACGGAACTGTTCAGACATTCAGTAGCACACAGTTAAGGCATTATATCACTGAAATTCGACGCGGAGAGGACAAAAGTCACATTTGATCTATTCTCAAACTTAGCCTTGGCATCAAATAAGACCGGACACAGGGGTGGGGGGGATGAGTCATGAAATTCATCATGAGAGCCTAGGTAGTCGTTGTGTGTAGTTGATGTATGTATTTGGGTTGGGTTAGGTAGCACAGCATAGCATATTTCCATCAGTCACGACATATTTCATCTCTTTCTTTGTTTACGCCTGTTGTTTTACTCCGCCTACTTCACCCGAAGAAGTCAGTGCTGCTTCAACACGTCCGTCTAAAAAGGGGGCCTTGGAATAGTTTTTCTCTTGGTAAAAGACTTGCGTGACGGTCCCGACGAAAAGAAGGTAGGTACATATTTCGCGCGCAACTAACACGCAAGTCCAGCCCATCCAAGTACAATACACATACATACATACATACATACATAGCATCGCATCGCATCGTAAGTCGTTTCAGCAAACTGCAAAAAGGATTCAAGGCCCAAAGAAATGGCCAGTCGACCGCTTCTGTTTTCCGTACATTAGGTAGTTTACCTAATGTATTCTCGCCGCATTGAGTCCGCCTATCCATCTACAGACTATGTACAACTCACACACCCACATGCGTAACGGTAACACAACAACGCGAGTTACACGTAACTTACCCGATGTTCCTATACATACAAGATATTGCAAGCTACACAGACAGGACACATAATAAACTTGTAGCTGTCAACGACTACTTCATGGCTGCATCGTTCCCCGTGCCTGTGAGACAACTCTGCTCTGCGCTCCCTAGGTGTATATATGTACCTTGCCTCCCAGCCATGTACATAGGTAGATAGGTAGATCCAGTGTACATGAGGTATATACTGTATACATACACCTCGGGTCGGGACAAGAACAAGCAGCATCCCCTCCCCCTCCCCTTCCCCTTTCTTTCCATCACACGGTACACCACCACCGCCCCAGTACATAGAGCCGCACGTCGTGACACGACAGGAAGTATGTAGGTAGGTATGTAGTACACATGTGACATGGGAGAATCATAAGATGAATCCTACGCTACATGCTCGCACCACCCGCGGCCTTGGCTGAAATACCTTTATGTACCGTAAGCAATTCGCGGCCGCTACTAGTAAAGAGAAAAAAACGCCGTGGCACCACTGACCACTGAAGTACAGTACGGGCCTTAATTAGTAAACGAGCGAAGCCTGGGACTGGGCCCTGCACCCGAGTTCTTACGTCATTCAGGTAGACCGTAGGGATCGTTGGCTTGGTCATGAGATGAATATGATGAGCATGCCACCAGAGTAAAGCTCAACAAGTACGGAGTAATAGCGGGATTGATTGAAAGATACACCATGTATGTGGGATTGGATATCCTGGCCCCTGGGCGGACTCAGCGAATGTTCACCAACTCGAGACACAAGACCGACGACCCCACTCAGATCGTGATGGAAAAAAAAAAAAAAAATGAATAGGTACATACATGTAATGAAAAATTGGTTGGCTACGACAATCCGTTTCTCTTGCGTACGAAATCGGATGAAAGGCAAAGACCCGCCCCGGCCCAATCAGTCTTCCAGCTCTACCTATGCGACGACCTCTCTTCCGACTTCCATCCGTTATTCCATCATCGTCCTACCCGGATATCGCCCGTCCGCCTGTCTGCCTGCCTGCCTGCCTGCCTTCCTTACAACAAAAGAGACCCCTCCCCAATCTTCATTCACAGGACTAAAAATGTCCTCGCCTTCAACGTCTAAACCCCGGTTTGAACTTGAATCGATACGCAAACTCCAGCTGCTCATCTCGCCACTCCACGCCACTTACGACCCGCAGTCATGGCTGGTTTTGATATATAATTCGTTTAGTAAACACGCTTAAAAGGAGGCACAGGCTTGCATTCATTCTCATCCAGCGTCGTCGAAATGACACCCCGGTACGACAAGTCGACCTTGCCATGGGGCTGCTTCTGGAAAGACAGCGTGTGCTTCATCCACTGCTTGTCGTCTCGCTCGGGGAAATCCTCTCGGGCGTGTGCGCCACGAGATTCCTTTCGGGCGGCGGCTGAGACAGCGGTTTGGGATCTAGAAACGCACCAGAGTCAGTAAGGATTCGGGGGAGGGGGGTTTGAAAAAAAAAAGACAAGACAAGAAACATCAGGAGTAGTAGACACAATAGAGGCAAAAACACTGCCGGGTCAGAATCCGTCTTCTCAGAAAAGTACTTACGCGCAAGTCAACAAGTTTCGCAGCTCCAGCGTCTCCACGAGATCAGAGTTCCAAATCATGCTTCGGTCCTTGATGCCAATCTCCTTGAACATGGGGTCGATGGCATTCATCTTGCGCACACCCTCGTCCAAGCTCTCCTGAGTTCGGAAAACAGAGACATCAGTCTGCATAGCCTTCTGCATAGCGAGACGAACCTCAGCAGTGCTCTTGGGGCCATCAGACGTGCGGACCTCGTCCAGGACTTCAATGTGCTCGGCGCCAGCATCCGCAGGAAGGGGCTTGAGCTTGTCACCGGGCTTGAAGTTGTCGCGGATGGTGTGTGAGACGGCACGGCCAAACACGACGAGATCGAGCAGGGAGTTGGCTCCCAGGCGGTTGGCTCCGTGGACAGAGACGGAAGCGGCTTCACCGCAGGCGAATAGGCCGGGGACGACCTTGTCGTTGCCCTTGTCGTCGACGGTGAGGACCTCGCCTGTGTATCGGGTAGGGATACCGCCCATGTTGTAGTGGACGGTCGGCAGCACGGGGATGGGCTGCTTGCGGACATCGACGCCGGCAAAGATACCGGCGGTCTCGGAAATGCCGGGGAGTCGTTCAGCCAACACTTCGGCCGGCAAGTGACTGAGCTGGAGGTAGATGTGATCCTTCTCGGGACCAACACCACGACCCTCACGGATCTCCATGGTCATGGACCGCGAAACGACGTCACGAGAGGCCAAATCCTTAGCAGTGGGGGCATAACGCTCCATGAAGCGCTCACCCTCCGAGTTGAGAAGGTAGCCGCCCTCGCCTCGAGCACCCTCGGTGATCAGGCAGCCGGCGCCATAAATACCAGTAGGATGGAACTGCACAAACTCAAGATCCTGGTTGGGGAGTCCAGCACGCGCCACCATGGCCATGCCGTCACCCGTGCAGGTGTGAGCAGATGTGCAGCTAAAGTAAGCACGGCCGTAGCCGCCAGTAGCCAGGACAGTATTGTTAGCCAGGAAGCGGTGCAGCGTGCCATCTTCCTGGTTGTACGCTAGAACACCGCGACATTCGCCATCCTGCATAATCAGGTCCAGAGCAAAGTACTCGATGAAGAAGTTGGTGTTGTGGGCGAGGGACTGGCCGTACAAGGTGTGCAGCAGGGCGTGACCGGTTCGATCGGCGGCAGCACAGCATCGGTAGGCCTGGCCACCTTTGCCGAACTCCCGTGACTGTCCTCCGAATGCTCGTTGGTAGCTGTCGAATGATGAGCGTTTGATACAAGGAAATCGACGGCATAATGAAGAGAGGCACGGAAAGGGCGCCGGAAACCAATGTCACTCACATTTTACCTTCCTCAGTACGAGAGAAGGGGCAACCGTAGTGTTCCAGCTCGATAATAGAGGCAGGAGCCTCACGCGTCATGTAATGAATCGCATCCTGGTCACCCAGCCAGTCTGATCCCTTGACGGTATCGTACATGTGCCATCTCCAGTCGTCCTCGTGCATGTTTCCGAGAGCGGCGTTGATGCCACCTTGAGCGGCGACGGTATGTGATCGTGTGGGGAAAAGCTTGGATATACAGGCAGTGTTAAAGCCAGCCTCGGCAAGACCAAAGGCAGCACGGAGACCGGCACCACCAGCACCGACGACGAGGGCATCGTACTCGTGGTCCTAATTAAATTGAGAGTTAATATGATATTCCGCGGGCGCTGTGCCAGTCGCTCTTGAAATTTCTTCTCTCCTTGATCCGTTCTCTCTGTCTCTCCCGTTCCACTCATCTTCTGATTCAATACGTACAATGACGTTGTACTTGGTCGTCAGGTGAGGAGACGCCTCCTTGGCCCTCAAGGGGTTATTTGTGATAATTCGGGCTGGCAGAGTGTATCGTCAGCTCATGCTCCTACACTCGACAATCTCGGCGTTCACCGAGGCAGCGCAAACTCACCGGCGGGCCGTGTTGTGGAAAAGGTCCTGGCCTGACTTCTAGCCACTCGTGAGAACTGCAACGCAAAAATGACGTGTTAGCACATACGACGCCAACTCAGAACAGCCTCCGCGGTTCATGTCGGTGACTCTCCGCAGCAAGCAGAGTAATTCCTTTGCGACAACAGTCTGCGCAAATTCATGTGCAGCCGGAAAGCAACTCAGGACGAGACTCTGCGAACCGGGCATTTCGATCAAGTCGGGGATAGGACGGCATCGGCAAGGGATTTCATCAAACATACGGCTGAGCCAGCGACCATTTTTCTCAAAGCCATAGAAGAAGCCATGGTCATGGAGAATCAGGATCAAGCGAGATGCATGCGCCAGGACAGTGGGAGGCGCAATGGCTTTTCGAAATAATTCTCGGACGGATTGGGGGGGAAAGTATGTCGAGATCGAGATCAGGAAGTCAATGAGCAGATGTATGTTTCCTTGCGCCGCGTGGAATTGGAAAGACTGCCGGGACTGGGGACGGGATGGCTCGCTTTCCTCGGTCCAGTTGGCCAATCAGCGTGGGTGCATTAGTAGCAATCCATAGCGGCGGTGGAAGTAGCCTAATTACCTACAACGTTCGCCACCGACACACCGCGCCGCAGCGGCGTTCTTTGATGAACGGGTACTCGGAGGCCGTGGGGATTTATTAAGCTACGGCGTTGCAAAGGCAAAAGATGCGCGACAATGAGAGGGAAGTGATCAGTGCTTGAGGCGCGTGCTCTCCCGGCCTTTTCTCTTGCGCGCCTCTTCTCCGGGCGCCGCCTTGTTGCCGTGACACGGGCACCTGCCACCGAGGTACGTCACGTGGGTCTGTAATGTGCGGATCATGGACGAAGTTCCACCTGCGAAGCCGACTCGGACTGAGTCCTGACTCCTGACAGCGCAAAGCCAGAACAGGCATTGTTTATGAGGACAAGAATCGAGTCTCTCCATTTATGTATGCACCTTTCTACATGCGATGTGCCATCATTCCCTGGGCCTATGAGGATGTGGCATTCCACATGTAATCACTGTTAGTGAACGCAGTCTTAGTACACTACACTAAACCCTATGTATGCCTCTATCTCTAGGTAGGTACCTGTACCCGTACTTGTCCTGCTCCCTTGCTTGCTACCTAGGAGGTACCTACCTAATGCTTCTTCGCTTCTTCGCCTCGTCTATGGATTACCCAAAACTCTTGCCTCTTACCTCAGCCAAAGAGCACGCCAGAAAAAAGCAAAAGAAAAAAAATCCCCCGCAAGACATTTCTCGTCGAACACGACACAAAATAGAATAAGTCCCTGTCTCCCATCTCTTCCGCTCCTTCGTTTCCCACTTCACCCCCCTTCACCTCGCCAAGACCTCCCGCAGCATAATCAAGAAATTATCATGCAGCTTATGAACCTCCGAGATAGGCGGCTTAGCTGGCTCCCCAGCCGAGCGACGCAGACGATCCTGTTTTTTAGCTCGTCGCCGTCGCTCCGCCTGTATTGGATCCAGCTCATCGTCCTCCTCGGCCTCATCCTCCGAATCATCATCAATATCATACGCCATTTCCTCAAGATCTTGTCCGTTGAGGCCAAAGTCGGACGAATCGAACTGCATGTTGCCAACGGCGCCAATTGAGCCAGGTGCCTGCCCCTCCGCCGCCATCTTCTGCCTCGTCTTGTCGTGGTGCCACTTCTTCCGGGCTTCCTGCCACGCAATGAGGGCGTCAATTTCCCCGATGGCCTTGTCTGGGTCTAGGACCCCGGCGCTGACGCCCCCGGCGAAAAGGGCGTTTACGTTGAGGGTGCCGTTTTTGGGACCGTGGCGGAGGAATTCCAGGATGCCTTCGATCCAGCCCATGAGTTGGGTGAAGAGACCGTTATCATGTGTGTGAACCTCGTGAACGAACTTGTAGAAATTGTGTTCGTGTCTCTGACATAGGTCTATAAAGGCCTGGACTGTCTGATTAGGATCTGCCGAGGCATCCTGCTCGCGGCACTTCTCGACAACCTGATGAGAGACGGTTAGTACGCTTGAAGTATTCACTTGTATCTTTCTGTTGTGACTGCCTGCTGTCGGCGGAGGGACCTACCTTGATCATGTCGTCTACAAATACTGCAAAGTCAGTCACACTACTGTAGACATTAGCAGACTTGTAGACTCTCACGAGAGGCTCGTAGAAGATGGTGAATAAGTCTCGGAAGAGGTTTAGCGTGACAGGCTCTTCTATTAACTGCAGCATCATGACTTTGTCGCGCTGACGCGTGCACAGCTTGAGCAATTGCTTCAGATACGAGAAGAGCTGCGCTCCTTGCTTCAGCTCCTCATCTACGTTCTCAACTGCGTTGTTAAACGCCACGTAGGCGTTGAACAGTCGCTGGACCTGATCGCCCGTGAGCTCTTTGGGTTCAAGGAGGTCAGATCGCAAGATGGCAACAATGAGATCAATATTCTCTTCCTCGGCTTCGAGCCGAATAGACGCCTTCAGGTCCTCATCAGCGTTCGTATATAGCTTTAACTTGTCTGTAAAGACGGGATCCGCAATCTTATTAGTCAGAGCATCGATGGATTTTTGAAAGCTCTTGATTCCGTCATTCAGAGTCAGAGAGAATATTCGCTGCATCAGCGATCGAGCACCGAAAGGCTGCGCCAAGAAAATGTCCAGCACGCCTGACATGACTGCTGCTGGGTTGGCAATTCGAATGACATTTTTGAGTACTGTGTATGGGATGAGTGAGTGGATGCGCTTGGCTTGTGCGAAAAGCTCAGGTGAGTTGTCCTCGGCGAGGAAGACGTGGTATATGACTGCCGCAACTTCTATTCGCAGCCACTCTGCAAACTTCTGGTACCGCAGGCTCAGGTCTTGGATCGTGCTCTTCTCTTTAATTTCCTTGAAGAGCATAGTAAGGCCGTTTCTTTCAACGATATCTCGACGAAATCTATGAGAAAATCAGTATCGTGACCATTATAGAATATTAAAGGCCGAGGGGAGCAGCCTGGGACCACTCCATCATGTTTGATGTGAAGAAGATGGAGCATTTTTCACTCACTGTTCCATGTATTCGTCAAGTTCTGCAGCACGCTTTCTCGCAATTTCATAAAACTTCTTCTGCTCCTCCATGCGCTTCTCATCAACTGCTTTGCGTCTCATGATATCCACGACATCATCGTCTGTGGGAGTAATGGGCTCCCCACTCAAAAATTCCTGCATGGCTGCCGTATTGGCGACCTGGGGATTGTGCAGCAAAGATCGGAGAAAGGAGCGAAGAGAGACTCTTTGGCTCTCTCTCCACAGCACGACGCTCTACAATCCTTAGGTCAGCTTTCTCATATATCTTTTCTGATTGACCAATCCGGAGGACAACATACATCATCACCTGCATTCTTCTTGTCGGCGGACAGGCCGAGGCTAGGTTTGCTGTCGACGGAGACGCGAGGGGTTCTACTGGAATGAATTGACCGAGTCGATCCTGGTCTGTTGCCTAGAATACATGTCAGAAAGTTGACTACAAGTTAGAGCGAAGAACGGGGAGATGTACTTGACGCGCTTGGGGACAGCAAAGATGATCTGCCCCCTGATTGCGGCGGCGCACCAGTCCTGCGGGTAGAGATCGACGACATTGAAGACGCATCGGAGTCGTCCGCATTGCTCCAGCCCGTCCATAAAGCTGATGTGGTTGTGCTCGACTTATTCTTCTTGGGTAGCGGGGGTAGAATCCGTCCAGGCAACTCCGTCTTGAGTCTTTTGTGTAGCTTGGCGAAGTCGCCGTACCGCCTTCCGACAAAGTGTTCCAGCTCGCCCTTTTGCTTGATGCGGAGCAGAAATTCAGCGTGCTTGTGCTGTCTGATGTTGCGCTTGACGGAAATTTGGCGGACACCGGCCACATTGACATCCCATCCATTGATATAGTTGCCCTCAGGAATGGTGTTCATGACGCCAGTATCGATTGCATTACTGTCCACGAATTCAATCTCGGAGAAACGAATGCGCTCCTCGAAGCCCGAGGAAGTGCCAATGCCAGACACCATCATCAGCTCCACCAGTTTCTGGGCCTTGATGGCAAGCTTTCTTCGCTTTGTTTCTTCCAGCCGGTCTTCAGAAGATGAGACGCGTTTGCCAGCAAAAGATTCCAAGAACTGTGCCATGATGATCGTATGTCAGTATCAAACAAAATTAGAAAGTATCAAAATCTTCTGGAACACCGCGAGACGCACAACTTGTAGTTTGTCCTGCCAAAACTCCTTCTCCTTGGCCTTATCCAGAAAAGGAAAGTCCCGGACGTGGTGGACAAAGATGAAGCGAAGTATCGGCAGCTCAGACTCCTGTGGAGATATCTCGCCATGCTCGGATCGGAACGGTGCCCCGAATCGTTGGAGGGCGGTCGGAGAGTTGAGTTCGCTGATTTCCCATTTGACCTGCTTAGAGATTAACTCCCGCTTCAGGTCTGTCTCGGGCTCCTCGTTAGCACGGATGCCCTCCTTCGCTTCTTCTGCTGGCACAGGACCACGGATAACACTACGCACAGTGTTCTTGTTTTCCGGTCAGGGCTTGGCCGAGGATGGCAGCCGAGCCAGAGCGGACGGCGCGAATTGGCAGTTGTTTGCTGGTCTCGGCGGAGGAAGCTGGATTGTCGACTGGCGCTGCTGCTGCTGCTGCTGCTGCGGGAGTTGAGGCAGCACCGGCCTCACTGTCTTGAGCCATGGCGATAGTATCGGAGACGATGCGATATCGGTCGTTTGGGTGCGCGATACAAATGGCGCACAACGCTCGCAAGCGTTCGAGGAAATGTAATTCGTGACAGCGATATCTGTCTATGAACACGAAACCAGCTTTTCGAAGCAGGGAAGGTCGAGAGTTGAAACAGGCTGACAGCCTGCTGACGCGCGGACGGGTCTGAGACAAGGATGATAGCGTCACCGGAAAGAGCTGCTCGTTACTGTGACGGTACAGGAGAGCTATAGTCCGCTAATAACCGCTGTTAGTTGTGGGGGAACAGGGCGCTTCCCGTGCCGCCGGTGGACGTGCGTGATCGATTGGTCCAGGTCGCCAGAATTACCAGCGCAGGCCGTTGCATCGGTCATCTAACGGGAAACGGGCATACAGCAGTTATAGCACTAACTTCTTCACTTCTTCTCTGTTTGGTTACTGTATTCCTCCCTTTATTTGTGTCCTTCCGACTCCTTCGCCTTTCCTTGGCGGACATCTCGGCTCGCGTACAAATGCATTGGCCGGTACATCTATACCTAGGTAACATGCCTACTCACGACCCCCATGCGTGCCACAGCCTCAGTCAGCCCCCCACTATGAGGTATGTATGTATCATTACATCTCGGCGGGTGTGGAACATGTTACATGGCTGTGCCTGCCACCTGGGCGCATCGCACAAAGGCTCCGGCTTCAACAAGGCACAGCGGCCTTCTTCTCTCGTGTCACAGTAGCATGACGCTACTTATAAGTTATAAGGCAAAGCTGGGGCCATGTTGGAGCATTGCCTCAACAAACAGAAAGTATAACAAAGGAGATCCGAGTGACGGCAAAAGGTTTCAAACTGTGTACGTACTCCGTAGATTCTCAACCGGGGTAGACTCACGACTCACAAGCCGTGATTACGGAAGTATCTACTCCGTCACAACTGAACTGAGCTACCAGGTTACTCGTTCAGAGTCGCAACCTAAAAAAGGGGTAGATTAGATGCCATCCATGTGGCTTCGCAGAAAGCAGGACACCTTGACCATGACGACATTTGTCGGCCCTACGGAGTATTGTCCCTCTGCTTCTCTTCATCCCCTCGCACATTCGGCCCGCAATCTCATGAATGTTGGGAGTCCCCACATGAGTACATACCTGACTGAGGCGTCACATCGATCTTGCAGCCGGTGTACAGATAATAATCTCCGTTGTTTGTATCAGAGTCCTCCGTACATACGGAGTACATACAGAGTCCATGCTTTATACTATAATTTTCTCTTTGGGGTTTGTCCCCTTCTGTTTCTTTTTTCTTTTTCTCTACCTACCTTAATGCATGTGTAACACGAAAAGGTCGAGAACGCGACAAAAGAAAAGTAAACTAAGGTATGGTTGCGAACGCTACAAGATGATGCTCTAAAACTACTCCGCACCGATATACCGTATCAGTCTCTCGTCAATGAACACGATGTCCGCCCCTCCTGCCCTGGCATATACAAAATGCAGATGCTTGGAAAAGAATCAAGGACCCAATACAAGTTCCTCTCAAAAGCATTGAAATAAACATCACAAAAACATCCCCAAGCTCATCGAAAGCTTGTCGGGGCTTGCTAAGCCATCGGAGCTTGTTATCGATGCCATCAGAGCTTACCAATGCCATCGAAGCTCCTCAAAGCCTAACTATCAAAGCTCCAGAGCCCCTCCAGGCTCGTCAACGTCAAGCTCTCAAAGCTCATCAAATGCCCTCAACCGCTCCGCATCCCGCACCGGCGTCTTCCACAAGACCTTTCCCGCACTCTCATTTCGCCGCGTGCTCAACCACGGCGGAACATTAGGACTCATACCCATCTGCCAATCCCGCACGCCCCCTCCCCTAACACCACTCCTGCCAATTCCATTGCCAACGCTGCGATCGCTCTCGTTCCCGCCGCTGGCGTACTTGACACCAATCACCAAAGCAAGCACGATTAATGCCAAAACAGTCGTAGCAGACCATATAATCTTGAGTCGTTTCCTCGTCCGCTCCTGCCACCGCTTATCAGCCTGCTCCCACCGCTCCACCGTCCTCTGCACCTCATCCACCCGCGAAGCCAGCGCGGCAATCCTATCCCGCGCCTCGTGTATACGTTTCTGCAGACCAGCTATCCGGGCTTGTTTCTCGTCGAAGCGGCCCGCGGCGCTGAGTTGGCGGATGATGTGGCTTTCGAGGTCGCGGGCCTGCTTGTCGAAGGTGTTGCAGATGTCGTGGGAGGTTTGGGCGAGGCCTTGGAGGGAGGTGATTGTGCGTTCGAGGACGCTCATTCTTTCGAGGACGGAGTAGTATGTGTCGTCGAGGCGTTTGGTCATGGTGGTGGAGAAGGAGTTTAGATCTAGGAGGGATTGCTTTAGGCCGCTGTTTTAAGTGACATTACAATCACATGTTAGCATGTCGATTTTCTTGAGTCCTGAGTTCAAGAACGCGCGGGTGTCTTCTCTAGCTGAAGAGCAGTGCGCAGTTGTCTTGCTCGCTCTTGTTTTTCCCCTTCTACATAGTCCCATAGGGAAAGTATGCAAGCAGGCGAGCGAGCAAGGCCGAGTCATGAGGTAAGAAGTAGAAACATACTCCGTCCGCAGAGAGGCCTGCCCCTGCTCCAACAAAAGCCTCGCCTCCCTCTCCAACTTGAATTCCTCAAGGCAGCCATTTTCACTATGCGCTGGGATACTTGTCCGCCGGCTTCCGCTGGAAGACATGAAAGAACGTGTCCCCGTGGACGTGGTATTATCCAGCGACTTGTGCGCATGAGCGGCTCGCAGCGCCGACGACGAGGGCGGCTTCTCTCGATCCTCGTGCTGATAGCCTTGGCTTTTCGAGAGCTGTCGACGATGAAGCTTGCCTGGCGAGGTGAGCCCCGTGAGGGACCTCTTGATGTGCTGGCTGCTGCTCGGACGAGATGAGGGCGGCGACGTCTGTTGGGCGGCATCCAGGCCGGTGCCGAGGGTGGTCGACGACGTGTCGTCTCGTGTACGTCGGTTAATCGTAAGTGCTTTCCGCCGCATCCGTGCCACTTTGTATGACCCTCTACCCTTACGGGGGGGGCATTGGGAATGACGCGAGTGGCCGTCTTGACGCGAGATGCCCAAATAGGACCCTGTGTGACCGCGGAGCGCGGGATGAAGGGGTTATCAGCGGTCTGGCTGGTTCCGATTCCGGCAAGTGGACGGTGTAGAGAGATTCCCCGCGGCTCGCTTCCAGCGCGACCCACGTGGGGTTGACCTGGACATGAAAGGTTGGAACTTGGAGGAGGTACAATGGAACTCCAAAGGATTAAGGACCTATGTACTAAGGAGTGGGTAGGCGGTCTGATATGTATGTAGCTTGCAACAAATGGCACTACATTCTTGTAAGGCGAATATCTAGAGACTGAAGAAAAGTCCTTGCCGCACAACTCTTGATTGCGAATCTTTCCAGGAATGAGTCTGGAAGGGGGTGAGCGGCTTCATCTAAACTTGTATGAATACGAGATACCTCTCTCTCTTAGCGGTCTACTGAAATTATTGTGAGACAAGACTTCATTTCATTTTCGCATGACTGCCTGAACACCGAACAGTACATCAAGCAGTGCTCTATTTCAGTACAGGAGTCTGCAACGTTGGTGGTAAACCTTCTCCTCGGGCACAACGCGAGATAGTCCTCTTATACCACACTGTCGGAAGTTGGGACCATCCCCGAAGTTCAATTCAAATGCAATTGCTCGCGCTTATGTCAAACCCTACATACGCCAAACGCCATATCCATAGTTTTGACCGAGTTGTTCGCAATACCTCCTGCAGGACCCCTGATGTGTGTTCGTGACCTACTTGACTTCATCAAGCGCATCCCCTGGTCAATTTCCGAGTAGCCATCGAGCCAAATCGTTTAGTTTTCAGAGACCAAAGCCTGGGTTGGACATATCCAGCAAACTCGAGAAGCAACTCAGAGAGCCATTGCCAATTCCAATCCCAACACATTCTGCCCGACAGATAAACGTAATGGCGGGAAAAAAGATCGAAAAGTCAAGACCTGCCGCTGGAGATAGACCCATGTTTCCTCGTCGCCATCTACTTTACCGAGAGTGTGTTCGCGCTCATGAGTTGATAAGCTTATTGCGCTTCTCCTTCCTCTTTAACCTCTCGACCCTCTTGCGATGCATCGTCTCCGCCATCTTCTCATATCGTTCCCGCTCTTCCTTCTTGGCACGCCTTTCACGAATCTTGTCGATTTTCTCCTGATGGGGGTGAGAATGCCACACACGTCAGTCACTATAGTTCCGTAGGGTCTCTTCGTGCAAAGGAAGGAAATCAAGGCTCACCTTTCTTGCCTGCTCTTTGTCGTCCTTCAACTCCTTCTCCTTGGCTTTCATCTGCAACATGGCAGCTCTCTCCTTTGTTCTCTTTTCGTAGGTCGTCAAGCCTTTCGTGGGTCGGAAGGCCTTTTTGGGCTCGTGCCATTGCTTGCCTGCGGGGAAGATTGTTAGAAGTTGTTTCGTTTGCAATCGGACCGAGCAACGAGGGGATCGGGCGAGCAATCTACCATTTTTGCGCATGCCCAAGGGCTTGGTAGTCTTTTCATCGCCGCTCGTGGGCACGAGGGCTGGGGCTTCGTCTCCGGACATATTTGTTGGGTGTTGTGCGGTTTCTCCCGTATATCGTCCGTTTCGCACGTATGCTTGTGTTAAAAAGTTCACGTCCTCAAGGTTATCCCACATCGAGGTCTCGCATTTTGCGGCGCCAAGTAATAGAGGACCCAGATTTTTTTCTGCCGTGTAGGCCAAAGCCTCGCACAAGGGCGGTGAAGCCGAATTACATATGGGCCGCCTCTGCGCCCCGCAGGGACGAGATTTGTGGCGTAGGTACCTATGTACATACGTACCTTTAGGAGGTACATACATACATAGAGATCCAGGGTCTTTTTCCACTTTTAATTGTCTTTGACCTTTTTCCAACATGAACATGAGCAAGAAAGACAGGCTCGGGTGTATTTTCTTCTCGTCGCAATACTCCTGGAATGCAGATGGTGACCTAGAATTTGGTTGGAGCTGCAAGGAGAGATCTCACGTGATGCACTACGGAGTTCCGAGTACAGAATGATAAAGGCTTCACGTCAGCGGGCTGCCTGCAGCGCCGCTTCTTTGCAAAAACAGAGATTCGCGCTTCACAAAGGGCGAATGGCACCAAGAGCATGTACCTATCCGTAAGACCGGCAGTCCGTACACCTAAAACAGCGCATGTGGCATGATGTCGTGCCACCCCGTCTGTCATTCGTGTTTCGCGTCTTTTTGAGATGTCATTGCAGCAGCCCTGCATTTTCCCGACAGCCGGCAGTGAGGTTGTCGGCAATGGCGCCGGGAACTTGGATTTCCCGTGAGACTGTTTGTCGTAATTTCCGCCTGTTCGGGCAGCGACGTTACACAGAGTGATTCCAACCTGACAGCAAAGTGCAGTGCCCGTTGGCTAAAAGAAGCCGGCCAGATTTCATTCATGTATGCAAAGATTGAATTCCAAGTTGTCAGACTGCTTCTAACTATTTACATGGCCATTATGCCACTGTCTGTGCTGGGTGTATGTAGTTGTAGAGACGCTTTGCAGGTCCGATATCAACTTCAGCTCCTATGCAAGGAGTGACGTTTTGAGTGATTTGAATGACGACTGCCGTGGTTCTACCTACATTTTCTCATGCAAGGGGGGAGGAGGTCTGGCTCGGGCTTTTTGTACGCATGCATGTGCAGGTAAATATTGATATACATAGGTAGGTATGTTTATTGTCTATGCACATGTGTCTGTTCTAACTTCTCGGCAACCTGGGGATATAAATGAGTTAATGTGCTTTACCTTGTCTTGTGCGTGAAATGTCAACGTCACCGCCACAACCAAAAGTTGCTGACTCCCTGCATCGCCAAAGGAAACACGGCGAGAGTGGATGCAGATGCGCAACAAGACAAATCAGAGTCAGACAATGTGACTTTTCGAATCTTGACAGGTCCAGTACTCCAGAAGATTTCGGTTAATGCCGTTTCAGGGGCTCTGACTATGGGGTTGGCGACTTGGACGAATCAAAATGTCATATTGAGCGATGCAGGAGATGCGTTGTCCCACAAGTAATAGCTCGGATATCGGAAGGAATAGTAATGACGTCCGGTCTTCCACTTGCCAGCCAAAATGGGGAAGTTGGGAACTGGACAGGTCGGTCTTTGTGATCCTGTTGATCCTCAAAACTGGGCTCAATGAGCGAGTGGATAAAACCTTTAGGTCGTTATGATTTCTACCTACTAGTGCGGCCGAAAAAAAGAAAAAGGGAAAAAGGACCCTGCTAAGTCTAGAGGCACTGCCACTCGTATCGAATCAAGCATCTACTCCGTAAACTCGTCTTCGTGTTTTTGTTTTTCTCGCGATGCTTTCTATTAAAAGCAGCCGCTCTGCGGACGAGTCATCATCAGCTCGTAGTCTCGACGACACATGGAGATAAGACGCATGCAATGATCTACTTCGCATAATTACAGATTTCACGACGCTGCGTGTCTTACGATAGCATTGCATTAAAGTGCTTGCGCCGTCATCCCCTGCAACGTCACCAGCCAATGACCTGGCCCTAATCATCGTCGTTCTTGTGTCGCGCGTTGCTCTCGTCGTGGGACAAGCGACACATCTTGAAACACATTGTCGGCACAGTCGAGTCCACCACAGACGTTGCCATATGCGCCGATCATCCGAGGGACACAGAATAACGAAATGCGACTGCAACTTCAAAGCAGAACTAACTACATATAAGTAGGCATTGTATTGTGACGTATGTATGTACGGAGTATGTACATATGTAGTTTGGTCGTGAGCCCAGTGTTACCCCACGCTCTTCCATCCCCCACTCCACATTGCGCAAGATGAACAGAAAGAGAGTTCGTTAATCCAATTCATGTCTTGCTTAGTCTGGTCCTATGATCTGCGTGATCACTGATGCGCCATCCAGCGAGCGCCCTTTGGGGCAGCTCTGAGAAGCCATGGCCCGCTGGTGAAGTACGGAGCAGCAGAAACATGGAGGTGGCTTAAAAGCGAACTCGTTACTCCGTATTCGAGGATGCTCTACAGAGTTAGGTATTTACTTACATATGTACATATCTAGGTAGTTACCGGTATGTATCACAGTTTGTCTGAGGCTTGCCTGGGACGGCTTCCCTGTTGCTTGTGCGCTGCCAACGTTGCAACCTTATTAGCATGCACGTAGCCGCTATGCCGCTACCTAATGCAGCCCAGCACTCTATCCAGCGCAGGATGCATGACAATAGTGTAGCGTTGTACGACTTGTAGTAAGCACTGGAGCCAAACCCGCACTGATTAGCCACGGCCCAGCAGTGACCATGAACATCTTCTCGAGGGCGCATCGTACGAATGGGGCGGATCGTACCTGAATCAAGGCCGGAGTCCCGGACTAAAGGAAGCGTTCCTTCAAGTGCAAAGTTGTAACTTGTACCTATGTACGGAGAATGCACACCAGTACTCCGTACTGAGTCACTTCTTATTTAGTACTTACTCCTCAGTATGTACTACATATGTACAAGAACCAGGGCCCAGGACCGGCAATCCTCCCTCCCCAAAAAAGCAAAATTGGAACACGTCGCGTTCGGCTTTGGCTCGCACCGCCGGGTCTGGTCGTGGACAGCCACGACATCACGGCAATAAGCCACCCGGACAGATGGACTCGAAAGAGGAAAACCGACAATGGCTTTGCTTTCAGAGGCGCCACGCCCGGTGCGCATAACGATCTCTGTGCCATGTCATTGCGGACGTCGCAACTTACAAGAAAGCCGTGTCTCCAGACTTGGTGTTGACGTGACGCAAGACAAGGGAATAAGCGGGCGAAGACTGGAGCGTTGAAGGGACAACTACCAGGTACGGAGTACCTACCAAGGACTGAGGTACCTATGTACCTTACTCCGTATGTATCCGTACTCCGGACTCCGGAGTCCGTACATAGGTACCTAGGCAGGTTCCTAATTGGGCTGGCTGAGGCGCCTCAGGCGAGCGAGCCAACACGCATCCGCCCGGCGCGGTGCCTGGCTCAACGCATCCTTCGCCCGCTTAGCAGCGATGCCCGCAGATTGGCAGGCACTAAGTTGCGGCCGTTGGCAAAATCGAGGGTTGAGCAGCAGCAGCATCTGGACAGCATCTGGGCAGCATCTGAGCAGCATCTGGAACATGCATCCCGATGCCAGGCACCGGAGCACCGGATCACCCCAAAGCGGCGCAAGGTCTGCCAGGTGCAGGTCAGCTGGTGCCGAAGCGGGACCCCGCCTGCGCCTCTCATGAATGCTGCAAAGAGAAGTCGCCTTGTCGTCCATCCAAGGCTGTGCCTATCCCCTGCCCCTGCTTGCCCGTTGCCCCACACCATGTCCATCTTGTCGTACCTCGTCCGTCGAGCTGGGCCAATCTCGCTCGTCTAGCGGGCCCTCCCCCCCTCTCCCCGTTTCGCCTTTCCCTCTCCCTCATTCAACAAGTCGTTCCTCCATCTTTTGCAACTTCATCGTCCCGGTGGCTCCCTCTGTGTGCCTCACGCACGATTCCCATCTTTATTTTGGTGCAATTCCAGCTGCGCTTCTCCATGAGAGCAGTCGCTGGTCTTGTCCGTCCACTCATTTGTTGTCTTGCTTTCGCCTCTTGCCTTGGCTTTACTGTCCTTGGTTTTCAGCGCCTTTTTGCATTTGTCTAATTTTCTCACCAGTAGGTTTGTTCTCTGGCATTTCCGGCCGCATCCGCCACGTCCGAACGTCGAGGTCTTGAATACCTGTTGGTTCCGAATAGCGAAGCCAGGTAGACAGACAAGACGTACACGCGGCCAATGATATGTTGACTTGTGCTCACACGAGACTTGCAGTTTTTTAGTTGAAAAACAGCTCTCTCGACTATCTTGCGCAGATCCTCCCCGCCGTTGTATCTATTAACTCGCTCGTTCCTTCTCCCAATTTTTCGATCAGCAACTCGATTCGAGCGAGTTTTGAGTTGTTGCCATCAGTCAACTATATTCTTGTCCATGACTTTTCCCGACGTCTAAGTTGTTCATCGAGTATTGCTGCCGCAGCGCGGCCCGCCCAAAGAGATGGCGACTGCTCACGACATTCGGTACACAGCGGACGCCGCGGCATCTCACACTTCCATGTATGCCTTTGACCGACCGTTCGACCAAGCTCGCGGAGTGAAATGTGATTCGCGCACATCCACGTCGAACCAGAGCAGCGTACATCGTACCGAACCTCGCCTACCGACGCCAACATTCGCGTTTCCTGCGTCCCCATCGTCGACATGCGCACCGACAGTGAGAACACGGCGGAGGCCAATGTCAATGGCGGATATCCAGCAAAGCTGTCCCCTCAGTACATCGCCAGCTTCAGATCCAGGAGGCGGAATCGGAGGTCGAACAGTGACGCTACCCCGGTTTTCGTTCAATCCAGGAGCGTCGATTCCCTCAGACCCGCAATTCACAGCTGCCTTGAGCTCACCACCCGTCTCGCCAAACTCAGCCAGGCCTCTCCCATCACCGTCGCGGCCTGCTGGTCACGGACATCGGCGAGGTGGCAGTGAGTTCGTCGGCGGTAGCATACGGGATGGGAGCTCCATCGCCATCGCTGTAATGAGCACGAGTCCGACCAGGTCAGAAAGTGGCCTCGCTTCTTTGGGTCTGAAACCGCCGCCGCCGCCCAGAGGGCACCGCCGTGGTTTATCTGGTACGGTCCCGGTCAACGACTTGCCTTTTCTGTATCCACAGCCCGACTTTTTGCGGCAAAAGGGTAGCAGTGCTCCAAACAGCCCGACAACATTCAGCCTGCATGACAGCGCTCTTTTACCCTTGGACGATCAAACCGGTCCAATGTTGTCCCTCCCACCCTTGGCTGTGAACATCCCCATCAAGGATCTGAACGGCATGGAAGAGGACATTGTCAACAACTACGGGGTTCCTGTCCCTACTTTGCCGTCAAAACAAGAGCACAGCCCGGCACAAGTCAAGTCTGCACGTGCTCGAGTTGGATTCTCCGATACGCTGGAGTTCATTCCTCGACCACTGTCACTAGTTTCGAACGACACTTCAAGCACCGTTACCGCCCGCCTTGGGCATACTGTGTCTGGCAGCATAACGTCCATTGTGTCTGCTGCATCTCCTGTGGAACGCGGCAGTCCTGCGCCACTTGCACGAACCCCAACTCATGACACGGTCGACTCCAGGCCAAGTACCGCAGGTGCTATTTTGGAGCGGACGGTCACCAATTTCCACCCGGTTGCTACAGGGAAATCAGTAAAAAGGCGACGAAACTCTATCAGCACGCTGCTGAGCAATGCCGCGTCGGATCCGCCCAAGGCTTCGAATTCAAGTCCCACCAAGATGCTCAAAAGGTGGTCATTCTTTAGCTTGGAACCCTTTTTTGGATCATCGCCCATCTCCAAACCACAACGGCTATGCGGCTCTAGCTCTTCCGATTCCATGAGCAAGTCAACCACCTTGGTAGGCTCGCTGTCTGAACAAGAATCCGATTCTTCCGGCGATGAGGAGACTGCAGTGAGTGACGCCAACGATAGCGCCAAAAAGGAGCGGAAAAGACCGAGCAAGAAGAAGCGTGTCAAAGGATGGGCCGGTGCCATACTACCTCTGCGTGGTAACAAGAAGCATTCCAAGATGCCTGCAGTTCGACCACCCACTCCTCCCGCCTCGGTCGGCGTTGTGGAGGATGATGAGGACGAAGACGACACTGACGTGATTGATTCTGCTTCTGGAACTGAGGCATCGTTCATCACACCTACCGTCCTTATCACCGAAGCTTGGCCGTTAGAAGATGACTCTGTCTCTCCTAAACAACGGTCTGACGAGGACGGCGGGTGTCCGATGATCGACTTGGACGCGGCTCTCGGCCCTTTCAATACCCCACTACCTCGGAATGCTGAATGGGACGCGGCACAAGGAGCTGCTGGTCTCGCCGGAAAGAGAAAATTACATAGTGCCCAAGGCATGAAAGGCTTCATCGGACCCGGCATGCACTATCACCGCCGCGCAGAGTCTGCGCCCAATCTCCCTCCTTTCGATTCTGGGCGTACCGGCATTCACAAATATGGGAGCAGCTCGACCATGGCAGATGTTTTTGAGGAGGATGAGGAGGACGATGGAGAGGTCCGGTCAGCGCAAGCGAATTTCGAGTCAAAATACCTGGTGCACGAGGTCATGCGTGATGATGCGGATGATGTTGATGATATTGACGAAGCTGACGATGCCAATGACTTTGTGGCGGAAACAACGTTGCCGGTGACGACCAAAACATCGGCTTTTGAACCGTCTTCCGTTAACGAGGTGATGGTAGGAAGCGCAACGCCCTCGGAAGTAGTCGATTCCCTTGGAGGTCTCCCCGTTGATCAAACCAATTCTGTTTCTTCTTCCCCCAGGCTGCTGCCAAGCCATCGAGAGGCAGCGGCAGTCGATCTTAGCCAGCCGTTGTCGCTGAACGATGCTACGGTCGTCTCCTTCGGTCCCTTTTCAACGAAACACGCGTCGACATCGAATGCGTCGATTGATGCACAACGATCTCCCATGGCGCCATCAGTCCTGAGTGACAGACTCAGTTACCATTCTCTACTCATAAGTGGTGAGCCTGGGCCGGAAGTGCGGATGTCGGGCGATTGTGACATTTCCTCACTCATGTCCAGCGCTTCGACGACAACGCGAGAGAGCGCCTTCGTACCCACGACTCGCATGTCACAGCCAAGTCTATTCGCAGAACGTCCGGTATCGGTCTCGTCTGCTGCGTTTGGACGCCGACGGTCGAGTTTGGTGTCTCTCAGCCGACTAATCAGCAGTGCTCACGGAGAACGGAGCAAGCTGTCAATGGAGGTCTCGGTGGACGGTGACGGCGGGGCCAGGAGAAGTCGATCCAAGAATAGCAAGTCGAAACGACTTGGCCGCATGATGCAATTTTGGAAACCCAGCAAAGATAGCAGTCCAACCTGAAGAAGGCAATATCCGGCTGGCGTTGAACTGAGCCAAGATAAAGCGTGCTTCTTGAGATGAGTATGTGGCCAAAAACATCGAAAAGCATGACTGAAGAAGGTTGGCATCGCATTGATGGAAAGACTATTTGGAAAAGGACGAAGAAATTGAAACCTCGATCCCAAAGAAAAAATGTGACACACGAAAAATTTCCGAAAAAGAGAAGAGCACACTCTCTCCTCTCACAAATGCACATGGTTTTGTCTCGCGCCAGCCACCTGTCATATCCCAAGTCTACATTCATCGGAATGCTGGCACTGAGCTTCTGATGGAAGTCTAGTAGTGCTTTGCCTACTACATAAAGCATGCAAGAAAACGATGCAAGCCGATGGCACAAGGCCGAGCTGCCCCAGGAGCAAACACGGCGTTTGATGGCTTTTGCAGGAACATCTATCACTTTGAGCATGGAGGCGTTGTCTCTTTGTGCCGTGTTGCTGCTTCCCCGTCAGAGCCGCGCGGGAACATGGTTGTGGTACACTGAGCTCTTGGGCCTAAAATGCAAGGAGGGTTATTCTTTCTTCTTTCCTCCCTTTCATTCTCTCCACAGCTCCTGATATGGTTGTGGACATGGTTGTATCGTGCGCGCAGAAGCGAGCATGGTGGATTGGTCTTGGTCTTGTGGAAGACGGAAATTTGAAGTTTCATGAGGTTTGGAAAAATACTCTAGGGCCCGGTACTTCGGAAACCGGTGTGTTGTCCTTGTGCTACTGTAGTCACGAAGGCCGCGGTATTACGTGGCTGGCTGTGAGACGGAATGAGGCACTATTTTACAGTTACATCCTGAGGAATATAAATGGATGATATGATCAATGAATGAGTGCTCTGTAGGATGTGATGTGATTAGATATGATTAGACATGTGTGGACTGTGTAGACCTGTGTATGTATGACCTGAGGTAACAAGAACGTGGGGACGAGAACCGGGGGAATGTAGACGTGAGGCAGACAGCAAGGAAGCAGACAGAGACGTACCTAGGTAGATAGACCAGAGCCAATCCGGCATGTTAGGGCAAAAATGCATCAAAGCCAATTGGGCTTCGTTCCGGCTACGCAGCCAGACCCAGCGCCGTTGGCTTCATCATGCCTATACGCGTGGCTTGAATGTGAGGTTCTACGGGCGAGGCTCAAACAGAGAGGACTGAGGAGGAGAAAAAGGTCATTCATTCATCTTGATTCTTGATATACTTTGGTGGTTCGTGAGTAGTCCCAATGTCATACATCTCTTCATATCATGTTTCCTTGTAAATAACCCAGATCATTCATCTCTTCATATCATGCGTCCTCGTAAACAACACAGGCCATCCATCTCTTGATACATCACAGCAGGTCGTGGCCAATCCAATCCAATGCTATCCATCTCTTGTTAATAACGCCTCGTGACCAGCCCCTTAGAAGAACTTCCTAGCCATGTCAACCACCGTGCTGCCCCATCCTTCATCAAGGCCCCCATAGCCACCGCCGCCTCGACTCGTCGACCGAGCCGACTGCCCCCGCGTATACGGGGCTTCCCCGCGATAACCCCCCCTATAAGTATCATAGCTATCGTAGCTTCCATAGCTTCCATACTCCGCCGGCTTCGTCTCCCACCGGGTATGCGTCTGCGTCCGCACCCGTCCCCCAGATTCTGGACCCGGCCCCCTACGCAAGTCTCCTGCCATGCGCACCGCATCAGTCACTAACCCCAGAGAGTCCCCCGTTGCGGCCGCCCGTGAAGCTGCCCCCAGGAGACGCTCCAGCGAGGGCGGGATGCGCAGGCCAAACCGCGCGAGCAGGCTGCCCAGTATACCTGTGGTGAGAAGGGGCATCAGCACAAGGGAGAAGACCTTCCAAGGGTGGCTCTTTGCGTAGTGGACTAGGTCGCGTAGGAGGCGCTTGAGGCGCTTATAGGTCCGTTGCATGAAGTTTTGGCGGGAGGAGCGTTTGTAGTAGGAGGAGCGGTCTGCGATGCGGTCAGTCAAGGGACATGGGGAAAAAGAAAAAAGCGGTATGGTCATGGGAAACATACTCCCAAAGTTAAAGAAACTCGATCGGCTGTGGTTGCTGCCTGTGCCGAATAGGAATGACGGCGTCGCGTTGTGCTTGCTGTTGCTAGTGCCGTAGCTGTAGCCGTGGTTTTGGTAATGGTCTTGGCTTTGGCTGTGACTGTGGCTGTCGCCCCTTAGGCCGCCGACCAGAGCGCTGGCCATGGATGTGGCCGCACCGCCTAGACCTGCGAGGCTTGGGAGACCTCCGCCACTGGCATTGCCGCGAGGACGGCGGTGGGAGCTGGAGCTGGATCGCGAGCGTGACCGGGCGTGTTTCTTGTGCGGGCGGGAGCTGTCGCGGCGATGTTTGGGGCGGGAGACGCCGCTGGGAGTGATGTGTAGACCGTCGGTGAGGAAGCCCATCGTCTCTTTTCGCAACCTTTTTAATTTTGGAAAAAAGAAATTGTGAACTTCTTGGTTGATTCGCTCTCAGTGGCTGGTGAGGGAATTGATCGGCGTCGCCCGCACACGAAGTGCGATTGTTGAAACGGCGCAAGAAACCTTATTAAAGGGCGCGTAAACACGGCAGGCGGATTTGTGATTTCTTCATATGCCTGTCTGGCCGGTTGCGAGATTTAGTGCTCTGCCCTCTGCCTCGATTCCCGTGCCTAATTTATAGAAATCGAGCTGACGGTGTATTGGGTGAGTACTCTGTAATTGACCCGACATTTGGGTAAAGGCGATTCACTTCTTTTGAGAGGGGCAAGACTTACAGATCTGATGGACAAGGGAAAATGGCAAGATGCAGTTATGCAGGATGCGAGACATCGAGGGCGGGGAGAGCGAAGCCGTTGAACGGTAAATCGAGAGGCTGGTGGTCGGTTATAGGGGGGGCGTGTGAGCAACTGTTCCAGAAGTCGGGATCGGGAGGGGTGTGACCGTGTGACACGTGAGGGGTGGTTGTCGAATGTGTAACCGCCTCGGCGCAGCGGATCCTGGGCCAATTGGAGCGGTCTCTCAAGGCGGCGTCTAGCGGTTGCGTCTTGGTAGCCGCTTTGTTCTACGAAATAAGCTGCCAGATAGGTAGAAGTGGCCCCAATTTTGGAAGACAGAGCCATTTCTCTGTATCTTTCCTGCGATTGCTGCAAATTGCAATGCGGAGAAAGCCTCTTACTGAATAAAGTCTCTCCCACAAACAATGCAGCGAGCTTGAAGGAGATGAGATGCAGTGCCTGACTACACGATACGTTTGTAAATTTATAATACATAATATTGCCCCAATCGTCAACAATCAGCGTCAGTCAAGACGGTTGAGTAGTGTAGTGGTTATCACGGATCCTTCACATCTCAGCGATCGGATCAGATCCGGGTTCGATTCCCGGCTCGACTAAATCTTTTGCATTTGGCCCTAATAGCTCCTACAGCGCCACACAACATGGTCTGGCGTCCTGGACTCTTGTGTTTTGCGGTACATATCCCGTACGGAGTACATAGGTACCTTTTCTTTTGGGCAATTCTTTTTGTCGTGTCTCAGTCCTCGACTCTCAACTTTCGATGCTTGTGCCCATTGCGCAATAGACGAGACACGTATGCCTGGTGGCAACGACAAAAACTGGAAAAGAAGCCCTCACGTGCAGCCAAGGCAGTCGTGCTCAGACCGCCAATTGTTTGGGTTATCTATTCTCATAAGGAGGGTGCCTATACTCGCTGGCTCCAGCGTCTCTCATGATCGTAATAACCTTCCTCGGGATGCAAGTCTTGAATTGGGATGAATGATCAGTCGCGTTGGCGTAGACGACGAGCGTACCTAGCAGTGTCATTGTGAGCGTCATCATCATCAACAGTGGTATTGTTGCTGTATTGCTGCCGCCGCCGCCGCCGAGCGCGGAGCTGCACTTGCAAGTTCATTATATCCTCCCTCTGGCATCGTGTGCAGTAAGCCTGCCCCAGCCATCGGCCTCAACGAGCTGCTGCATAAATCTGAGCTCCAAATCTAAGAATATCCCTTTGATAATCATGAACGCGAAGCACGAGGGGTGCGGGACATGCGGGAACATGCGACGTCATCCGTGAGCCTACCCTGTTGCTCGAAAGTTGGTCGTGCGGCGACGAGCTTGAAGCCGATGCCCGACAGATCTAGGCAAACGTGCGAGCATTGAAACTATTGTCGACTAATTTAGCTGCTTGCCGAGCAATATTCCTCTGATTGAATACTTCATCAGTATCGTTGCCTCCCGCTTCAAGTATGAGACAGCATGGGGAGCAGCCTGCAGGCTATGCTATGGTATGTACGATCGTCGATCCCTCCAGGAACAGGTACATACATACTAGTAACTACTGCCCATGTACATACACTTCTCATGATGTCCATGAAGACGCTGCTCAATTACTACCATCGTCGACCATGGATGGCCAGGCTTTCATTGGAAGTCACTTGTCTGGCTCCTGCAACGTGTGTGATGTGAGTCGTGACGTTGTGCATAGTGCCCTCACTGCGGGGGGGCCGCGGCGACCGGCCGCCTCATTGCTCCGTATAAGTTGTAATATGTATGAGGTACATAACTTGTTTATATATTGGCCGGCGTTTCTTCCGTCTTGTTAGGTCTGTCTATGTACCTCAAAGGCGGCACTGTTGCCTTGCAGTGGCTTTGCATCAAATCCAACAGTACCTACATACTCCGTGCCTAAGGTATGTACATACCTATCTATGTAGCCATGCGGACCTCGATCACCTACACATCGAAAGGTATGTCATGTTGACGGTCCACGCGCTGCACCCATCCCATGCCGTGACAATCAGATGAGTCCGATCTCGATGCCACATCAAACTCGACGCGATGAACTTGCCTTCCTACGAAATCTACGTACGTACGTACAAGGATTCATCATTCCCCTTATCACTGGGTTTAAGAGGTCGACACGATCACCCGGATCTCTTCCACAGCAGGACAAGAGGCTAGAGGACCACCAACCAGGATCTGTACGTTGCAAGCCAACGAGTCTGGCGTTGCATCGGACCCTTGGAGAAACCCGGGCATGGTAGGCATCTATGTACCTACATACCTACATAGCGCAGTGGACCGTTGAAGCAATCATTACTATCCCGATGTTATGTACCTATCGGATCAAGGATCTTTTTCTCCTCGTGTATGCATGCACCGCACCGCGTCTAGCGCTAGATAATGTGCATATACATACATCGCCGGCGTCATTGAGCGAGATGAGACGCTGCAAAAGGAGGAGGGAGAGCCTCTGAAGTCGGGGGGGGGGGGGGGGGGG
>QEQW01000225.1:0-37706 GCA_004016085.1 Claviceps quebecensis
CCCCCCCCCCCCCCCCCCCCCCCCCCCCCCCCCCCCCCCCCCCCCCCCCCCCAGGAAGGGAGAGGGAGAACTTGCCAATCCCCAACATGGTCCCCAAAAGGAACCCCATGCTGCGTATCCTCAACCAAGCGATTCAGCGGCTCCACGACCTGCGTCAAATTGGCTCCCCGATCGTACGAGTAAAAGTAGAAATAAAAGGCATCCAGCTCGTCCTGGCCCTTGTCCACAAGAATCACGACACAGGCAGTCGCATTGGCCGTCCTGCCCGTCTCGTCCGGCACATCTCCCATCAGCCAAGACGGCAAGGTCGTGACATCGTCTTTGGACGTGAGGGCCACAGTCCCGTTCAGCCCGTTGAGCAGCGCGAGAGTATCGAGTGTCAGAGACGGCAAATTCGGTACAGGGACCTGGTCAATCGTGGGGGTCGTGTGGCGGACGTGGGTGAGCAAGTCGGACGGCCGGAAGGGGTCGAGAGAGTGAAGCCATACCAAGGGGGCTGTGAAAGAAGAAGGAGGGGGGGAGGCGTCAGCTCTTTTCATCCCATGGCGCTACGACACACACATATATCAAGTTAAACACAGGTCAAGTGTTTCCGAGAGTATTTTTATGGGTGCGTCTCGTGCTCCCGTACCGTGTTTGGTGGCAAAGTCAGGGACTGGCTCGAGTGCTGCGATCTGGGCTGAGCTGCATGCGACGACCAGCAGCAACGACACGAGCGTGGCTCGCCAAGAAGGGCGCTGCGTCATGGCTGTCGCGCTGGGAGAAGGCTCCGCGACGCGTTTAGCTTCTCAACTGTCAGAAGAGGAGTTCGCGAGAGCTCTCAGGACTCAGGAGTCAGCTGACCTCTCCACGTTTTCTCCGGAACACGCGGAGTCGTCCCAGCAACTACTTCGTACATACCTATGTATGTACATATGTACCTAGCCCAGGTATTTATGTACATACAATGTAACAGAAAATTCCCGGGGTCAATTCGGGTTGGTGTGGCCCGTGGGCATCGGCTGGGGCTTTTAGGGGCGGGACGGGCCAGTGTGGCGCCCGTGCGATGCCATGGAATGTGAGGTACATATGTATGTATGTATGTACATTATTATTTAATCAACATATGTATGGAGAGGATAGATATACATAAATAAGACCAACAACCAGGTGACGAGCATTGGTAGAAATCGTCAAGTCGCCGAGATGACCGGACGACCAGCAAGAGGGCTGGCCGGTTCGTAATGCGAGAACCAAGGCTGCTCTCAAGTGAGGATCTGAACTCGGGTCAGCAAGTCTTTCTTGTCTTGCCCCTAACTGTATATTCGGGATATGCTTTCCCCGTCATGCACTCGAGGCAACTCTTGACAGAAGCCTTCGTACTCCGTATGGCTGTGCGCCGTCTCATCAATGGACGATATAAGCCCATCATCTCTAGCCATACAAGACTCGACAGCAACCATTTTCAACGTTCATTCGTTACGCCTGGCTCACACCGCAGGACGGGTCCCTGCAGTACATAGCTTAGGTTAGGTACCTACACACTACTTTGCTACATAAGATGCTGATGAAGGCTCCATGCGCTTTCTCCAAGATGTTAGGGACCAGGGTGGAGCGGCTTCGTGTGACGTTTCGTGTTGGCGCCTATCCGCGCACGGATATCGCCACGTGGCTGGCGATAGATCGCATTTTCGCAATAAGCCATATGGTCCCGAAAAGTCGCTATGTAATAAGTGAAGGAGACAAATGCGGACGATTGCCGTCGTTGCGATATTACTATCTACCTGGTACTCCGTAGTTATGTAGTTGCCTTTGTGTGTGTCGCGACTCGCAGCAGTCAGTGACTCGCAGTCTCGCACACTCGGCGAACCCACTGCCGCGTCTGTGGCAGACACCCTGATTGGCTGATTGCCGCCAAGAACACCCAGACGAGACAGACGTTCTCCGCTCCCATCTAAGATCCAGATCAGATCCATCATCCTCCCTCGAGATGAGAGCTTATGCAAAGGCGGTTCAGTGGCCCACCCCTTCCGACATCCTTCCTTCATCGCAAACTTCTCGAGCCGTGCCTACATCATCATGGGCAATGAAGTCGCAACACAATAATTCGGCCTCGAAGAATCTTCCCATCAGGACCCCGAGCTCTGCATCATCGCGCGCTGTGCTCCATGTCCTCGTTTAAGTCATCGAGATTATGGCTTCGCCCACGATGCATAATACACCCGTCGCGGCCGACGCCGCTCTTCCAGAAGTCTCGGCAATTGACGAGCCATCTTCAATCCGGGACTACAGAGGCTTTGTGTCTGGAGTCTTTAGCGGCCTGGCCAAGCTAAGTGGTGCGTTCTCTGATACCTTTGCCTCTCCCTCGACCAGAGAATTGAAAAGGGAAGCCAAATTAGATGCAAGGGGAAGACTAATCCACCTTTCTGCCTGCATCTCCGTATAGTCGGCCACCCTTTCGACACGATCAAAGTTCGTCTACAAACCACCAACAAAGGCCAATTCACCGGCCCCCTCGCCTGCGTCACCCAGACGCTCAAAAACGAGGGCGTCCGAGGCCTCTACAAAGGCGCGACGCCCCCCCTCGTCGGCTGGATGTTCATGGACTCCATCATGCTGGGCTCCCTCTCCATATACCGCCGCCTTATAGCCCAGCACGTCTTCCACGTTCCCAACTGGACGTCCGGCCTCGGCGACGGTTCCGCAGGCCTAGGCTTCCGAGCCCTCTTCTCCCCCTCGTCATCCTCACAGCTCACTTACCTCCCGCCATTGGGCCACGGCATAGCAGGCATCTTTGCAGGCATCACTGTGAGCTTCTTCGCCGCTCCCGTCGAACACATCAAGGCGCGTCTGCAGATCCAGTACGCTGCTGAGAAGTCTCAACGGCGGTACTCGGGACCCGTGGACTGTGTGCGGAAGATATATACACATCACGGTGTGCGGGGCATTTACCACGGCCTAGGCGCGACTATGATATTCCGATCTCTGTTCTTGTTCTGGTGGGGGAGCTATGACGTCCTGTCGCGGTGGATGAGGCACAAGACCAGTATGAGTGCCCCGGCTATCAATTTCTGGGCCGGAGGTCTGAGTGCCCAGATTTTCTGGCTGACCAGTTATCCGAGTGATTTGGTGAAGCAGCGCATCATGACGGATCCGTTGGGTGGGAGTTTGGGTGATGGCCAGCGCAGGTTCCCGCGGTGGAGGGACGCGGCTGTCGAGGTGTGGAGGGAGAGCGGGTGGAGAGGGTACTGGAGGGGGTTTTTGCCGTGCTTCTTGAGGGCTTTTCCTGCGAATGCGATGGCTTTGTTGGTCTTTGAGGGGGTCATGAGGGGCTTGCCTTGAGAGATGGGAAGGCATATGCGGCTGGACGGAGGTGAGTGTTTCCTCTCTTCATTTCCTATCTGTATATCAAATTGCATGGAATGCTCAGTCATTGGGGGGTTATCTGCACGGTTTTGTACAGCATCTAGACTGTTCGTTTTGTTTCCAGATTTTTCTCTACACGTCTCCTGCAAGATGGTAGGTCAGCATGTATGGTATATAGGCATGGTTGGAGGCATGGGCGTTGTCATGTACGTTTAGATTGCGTTGAAAGACGAAAAATGGTTTTGAGTCTTGACGGTTCGCGCCATGAGCCAACTACCCGACGTTGAACGCGGCAAGAACAATTCCATCGTGTTCGTCGGCCAGACAGACAAGAAGACTTGGGGTAATGGCAGTCGTGGCATGGGCAACAGGCCCGAATGGTACTGAAGGACGCGACAGCGTGTCGGTCTCGAATAACCAATCTTCCAACCCGTGACTCACGGCATGAAGCGAAAGAAGAGGTGGCATCGAAGAAGAAGGCCGTGGCTGAGATTGTTTGGAAAATCTCTTGTTTCTTTCACAGCGGACGGCAGCGGCGAATCAAAGCATGCAAATGGATGGTGTTATTGAAGAATACGATAGTCACAGCCGTTTAGATGAACACAACCAAATCCCATCATTGTATGCCTCCCAACACCGACCCAAGTGCCATTCTCGCTCCCGGCCACGGATACTCCCGGCCTCGTCAGAAGGCTGGATACGCAACGAAGCGGACCCAATTTACTCGTCATCATCCTCAACCTCGTCATCGACAACGTTGAAGAACTTGAGCTCGTAGACACCACGCGAGGTGGACACGACACGCAGCCAGTCACGCAGCTGCTGCTTCTTGAGGAACTTCTTGGTCCTATACAAGACATAACCCCCGTCAGTAAATGTTGATGGCATAAGCAACCACTGGAAGTGACCTGAGGAATACGCACAGGTACTTGAGGTAGCGACCAGACAGCTCATTGTGGGCAATGATCTCAATCTTGCCCTCGCCCTGCTGCTGAATAACGACGTTGTCGCCGAGGTTGTTGGTGCGACCCTCAACCTTGATGGTGTCCTGAAGGAACTTCTCGAAGGCAGAGATGTCGAAGATCTTGTCGCTGGCGGCCTGCTGGGCGTTGATGATGAACTACCACTGCTGTCAGTATTGACTTGTCTTATTCGTGCGAGAGTCCGGGAGACGTACCTTCTTGGTCTGCTTCTGGGCCTTGCCCGACTTCTTCTGTAAGGACATGAGGAATTAGCCAGCCGCATTTCCCTTTTTTTCTCCGTGTTTTTCTCCCATCATTTGTCTCCTCTTCCTTCCAAGGCGCAATGCACTCGTGGCGCGGTCACTTCTTGACTTTTCTCCATTCTCGAATGCCGTACCGCCAGCCACCGTTGATCGGAACCATTGGGGGTGAATTGCCAGAAAGAGCCACGGTGGTCGAGACAAGCGAAGAAGGAATGTTCACAAGCTAAGCGACCATTCACGGCATTGCGCCTCAACACCAAAGCGCGTGCGGAGTCAAGTACATACAGTCTGAGGAGCCATCTTTTACAAAGATTCGAGTACGTGAATGGGGTTTCTTTGAAAGAACGCAAAGAGGTCGAATCCTGCGCCTTTTGCAGATTTGTTATGCGGGAATGGAATCGGTTGCAAGGGGAAAAAAGCGAATTGACTGATAGCCCACTTTGACCGCTCAATTAGGGCTCTTCAGTTGGATTGTGGGAATGTGCAATCGATAAGCATTGAGAGTGGGACGAGCTGTTCATCACGCTTGTCTGCACGTGATGGGTCCAAGCCTCTATGCCTTGTCATTGGTCAACCAATAGGTACATAGGTACCTACCTACAGTCAAGAATTTCAGATCGCAAATATCTTCGTAATCGAACAGTGTTATTGGCCAATCGACCTCTCTCCGCTGTTGCACACGAGTTCATGAGTGAGGCTTATTCGGTTCAATTAAACTAGATCCAATTCATTTCATCATAAACGTAACATCAAACTCATACTGGTATCAGCCAATAGCACAATCTCCAACTGCAACCAGCCAAAAATGCAGGGGCATTACACAAACCATGATAGCTCGCAAAGCAAAACATATAACATGACGTCAAAAAGCAAGAAGAAACACATTTATCCAAATATCCTCCTGAAAATACCTCGAATACCAGAGGGCTTCTGCTCCTCCTCACGCGATTTCTTGTTTCGCTCATCCTGCCGGGCTTTGCGAGCCTTGTCCTCCGAACCTTTCTTGCCAGCATCAGCAGTACCGCCGCTCTTGTGAGAAGTAGCTCGGGAATGATTGGTCGAGGTTCGTCTAAGGCCATGCCTGGATCGAGTACTACCTGGGGACGCATCAACGGGAACTTCGATCGTGGTCTCTCCAGCGATCTGTGGTGCCATACCGCTGCCCACGATGCCCTCGGCGTTCTTGACATCGAAGAATCTCTTTTCCGGCTCATGAGAAGAGGAGACCCGTTCGGATTTCTTCTGGCTAGAGTGGCTGGTTCGACGAGAAGAGCGATGGTGGCTTCTGCTATCCGTAGGAGAATCTGTCTCACGACTTCTGTGCGCTTTTTGTGCGGAGCGTTCAGACTTTCCGGATCTTTCGGATCGTTCATGCTCGGCTTGCTCGTCAGGCGTACGATTCTTCTTCTTGCCAGCGCTTCCAGCGCTTTCTCCAGAGAAGCTGCTGTCATGTCTTCTAGGCGTCCTTGGCGGCGTCTTGGGAACGGTATCCTCAGCACTAGCAGGGCGATGACCGCGGCTTTGAGATCCATGGGAAGAACGGCGTTTACTGTCTCGAGACTCCTCCTCTTCTCGACTGCCGAAGGAGCGAGCAGAGTGGTAGGAAGAGTGAGACGATTGGCGATGTTGACGACGCCTCTCTTCTCCATCACTTGGAGCGCGGTGGCGTCTTGAAGATTCCTCTGCAAATAAGTTAGTATGAAGCTGGTTCACATTCTGATCGAATTTTTCACGTCCAGGCCTCGGCGGAATTCCTTCCTTGCCATCCTGGGAGTTGCCAGCTTTGGGGCTGGCAGGAGGGCTCAGGGCTGCCACCGTGGCATATATAATAACTGCGGCTGCTATGGTGTCCTCAACGTCTCGAGCAATGAGTTTTTGCTTGTGCCTGAGTGAGTCTGCACGTTGTCGCTCTATCATGGCAGCATCGGGAATCACAACAGCGGGTGTCGGAGCACGGGATCCGGCCTCGGACTGACTGATCGGGGCCACAAGATTCTCGGTTTGCTCAGCTGGAGGCTTGTCAGAAGCGGGTAACGCAATCTGCGACAAATGAGACTCAGCGATCGTAGGTGCCTTCGATTGACTGACAGTGGCGTTTGTGGACAGTCTGGCAAGCTGTTCGTCATCTGCAACGCTTGCTTTCGAGAGTAATGGTTTGTCGTCGAGGTTTTTGCCGGCAAGAATCGGTGTTTCTTCAAGCGCTGCCGGAGTCTCATCTGCCATAGCTGCATGTGCGACAACCTCGATCTCCGCGATAGAGGATGACGACGGGGCGGATGAAGCTTCAGGATGTCTATCTTCACTAGATCCTAGCATCGAGCCCTGTGTAAGGACATCTGCATGATCATCTTCAGCAGCCATGGCAGAAAAGACTGTCTGGACGGGCGATACCGCAACAGATTTTGCTTTCTCAACCACAGGCACATCCGCCAACTCCTGCACAGGCTCCGAGACAGCTCCCACCGTCTCGGTTGCGCTCATCCCAGTGTCCTCATCCTCGTTGCTAACGGCAGGTTCAACATCGCCAAAGTCATTTGACTCCGCAACGACGATGTCCCCATCTGTCTGCAAACAGGTGTTTCGCATAACTTTCAAAAAATCACTGGGGGTATCAGAAAAAGAAAGCAGTTCCTCACCTTTCTTCGACTTGGTCACCTTTTCCTCACTGGGGATAGGCCCAAGAGTATCCTTGCCCTCGTCCTCCTCCGTAGCCCTGGACTCCGCTGGAAGTTCTCGGCTGGAAGATTCCTTGAGACCTTCTGGCTTGTCTTGAGATAGATGAGCCGCCGCCAATGCTGCTCCACCCGCAACGGCGACACCAGCAGCAATGGCAGCCCCAGTATGCTTGGAAGACTCGTCCTCTGTTTCGTCCTTGGAAGCATCTGCAGACTCCTTGGTCACTTCTTCAGGTTGTTCAACTTCAGGAGGCGTCACATCTTCGAAAGCAGCGGTGGGCTCTTCTGCCGGTTCGACTCCCGCAACTGCATCAGCTTCAGGCACGACTTCAGCTACGGGTTCAGCTTCGGACTCGGCTTCGGCTTCAGTGACGTTTTCAGCTTCAGTGACTACCTCAGGCTCGATCGGCTCGACTTCCGCAACAGGTTGAGCTTCGGGCTCTACTTCTGGTGCAGGATCATCTTCAACATCGGCTTCAACGACGGGTTCAGCTTCAGCCTCAGCTTCAACAGTAGGCTCGGCTTCGGCTTCAGCAACTGCCTTGACTTCGGGCTCTACTTCAGCAACAGGCTCAACCTCAGCCACGGCTTCCGCTTCCGCTTCAGTAATCGCCTCAGGCTCAATCGGCTCGACTTCAGCATCAGCGCCAGGAATAGATTCGGGTTCAACATCAGCTTCAACAACTGCAGCAACCTCGGGCTCTTGAGCTTCAGCATCGACTTCAGTAGCCTGTTCGGCTTCAAGCTCGGTCGCAGCGGGCTCAGTTTCGACTTCAGTGGATGCATCAGCTTCAGTGCCTGACTCAGGCTCAGGCTCAGCCACAACTTCGGTCTCAACAATAGGTTTCGCTTCGACTTCAGCGTCGACTTCAGTGACGGGTTCAGCAGTGGAGTCGGCTTGAGCTTCAGCAACTGGCTCTGCTTCGACCTCGGTGACGGCTTCAGTGGCAGGTGTAATATCGGCTTCGGCTCCAGCAACGGGCTCTGCTTCAGCCTCAGTAACGGCTTCAGCTTCGGCTTCAGCAACAGGCTCCGCTTCGACCTCGGTGACGGCTTCAACTGCAGGCTCTGCTTCACCCTCGGTAGTGACGACTACAGTAACATCTTCAGCGTCGACCTCGGCTTCAGTGGCCGCTTCAGTCACGGTTTCAGCTTCAGGCTCAACACTGCGCTCCACAGCATCAACCGCAGCCGAATCTTGCGAAGCCTCAGCGGCTGTTTCGGGAGACGATTCAGGAGTAGCCTCTTCGGCACTGATTGTAGCCACAGAGTCGGGAGTCAGTTCTTCCTTTGCTGCCTCGACCGGTTGTTCAACCTCCGCGTCCGCAGGGGCAGGCTCGTCGATGGTGACCTCTTCGGGCGCGGGAGTCTCCTCGGCTGTGTCGGTGCCACCAGCAAGAGATTTGTCCTGGACGTCGACATTGTCCGCTTCAACGGTATGAGAAGTCTCCTCTTCGGGACTGAGCTCAGCATCAGCCGGAACAGCTTCCTTGGATTCAGCCTCTTCGACTGTGTGTGGTGCAGCGGACTCTTCGTTCGCGGATGGATCCTCAGTAATGGGGTTGGCAGCTTCCGGAATAGGGGCAGGATGAGTCTCTTCCGGTGATGCTGAAACGGCCTCCTCTATGGCGGCGTCTGCCTCGACGACAGCAGGTGATGCAGTCTCCGCACCAGCCGCATCCTCAGAAGCCGCAACAAGAACGTCACTAGTAGGTGCATCAGCCTCTCCAGACTCAGCTGCGACGGCGTCCTCCTTTTCTGCTTCGCTGGTAGTGAGTTCAACCGCAGCGGAACCATCAATCTCAGTCTTGGAATCATCCACAGCTGGCGGCTCTGTTGCTGCTTGTTCTTCAGTCTCGGGTCCAGGAGCAGTCTCAGCGACGGTTTCCTCGGTGGTGATGGGCTCTTCAGATTGCGCAGGGACGGGTTCGTTAGCTGCTTCGGTTTGTGGAGTATCCGTGCTGTTATCTGTCGGCTCGGAGGCTGCGACGGGGGTGCTGTCTTGATCTTGGGTCGACGGCGCGGCAATGACCTCCTCCTTTTCAGCAAAGTGAACCTGCTTAGGAGAAGGAGGACTGTGCACAGGCTGTTCAAAGTTGGGCTCATCAGATGAGGTGCCGTCCTCGGTCTTACTGATCTCAGGCTGTGCATCTGCCGTCTCAGTCTCTGGTAGACTTTGCTCTGGGGATGTCTCTTCGGCAGCGCTGGCCGGCTCCGTGGTCTCGACTTCGACGGAAGTGTTGGTCTCTGCGTTATCTTTGACGACAGCCGGGTGCTCCTCAGGCTGTAATTCAACCTCTTCAGCAATTGTTGCCGGCACCTCAGACTCACCCGCCGCTTGTTCCACAGTAGATTCCGGAGTGTCAGACTCGGCGACAGCGTTGGCAATATTTGTCTCTGCACCAGAAGCCACAAGCTCAATTGCCGCCGGCGCGTCTTCTGTTGGCACTTCCATGGTCTCGGAAACAGGCTCAGTCGTCTCGGGCGCAGGCTCAGTCACCTTGATGTCTGTCTCGGGGGCTGAAGCTTCAGGCTCAATCGCAAGGACAGGAGCTGACTCCTCCTCCTTGGTCTCACCAGCTATCGCCTCTGTCGAGCCTTCCGATACGGGGACTTCTTCCGCAGCTGTTGTCTCTTCAGTCACCGCCGGAGAAGACTCTGGAATCGTATCGCTTGGGTCTTGCGCTTCCAAGGCAGCGGCAGGCTCGACAGGCTTGACCTCAGAAGATGCCTCCTGCGACGCCTCCGCATCCTGGCTCTCGATTTGATCTTCTTGCGCAGGCTCGGCGACTACGACAGCGGTGTCTTCTTTGGTTGATTCCTGGGGCGTGTCTTCGACATTTGGCACAGCACTAGGTTCTTCGGCTGTGGCTTCAGCTGGAAGGTCCTGGCTCTCAGACTCGGCTGGCTTCTCTTCAGCTGGTTCCGGCACAGCAGCAGACTCATCGGCAGCGGGAGTAGTCTCATCGGCAGCGGGCGTGGACTCATCGACAGCGGGAGTGGTCTCATCGGCAGCGAGCGTAGTCTCATCGGCAACGGGAGTAGTCTCATCGGCAGCGAGCGTGGACTCATCGGCAGCGAGCGTAGGCTCAGGTGCAGTCTCAGCGACAGCTGCAGCGTCATCGGCGGGTGTTTCCTGAGAGGGCTCCTCATGTTGCTTCTCCTGCACTGGATCAGACTCCAAGGCTGTTGGTTCATCAGATTTGACTTTCGCAGCCGTCTCTTCTTCTACACCGGTAGTAGTAGCCTTAACTTCATCGACAATCTCTGAGGGCTTGTCTTCAGAAGTCACAGCTTGTTCAGGCGCATCATCCTCTGCAGCGGGCTGCTGCACAGGCTCTGCCACGGACTCGGCTTCCTTGGTTGATACGTCCTCCGTCGCGACCTCATCAACAGGTGCTTCTTCGACGGGCTCAGGTCCCGTGGTCGCCGAATCGGCTGTCGGCTCAGTGAGTTCCTCAGTGGCTATCTCCTTGGATGTCTCTTCAGCAGATGCATCTGTATTTGCTTCAGGCTGACTTTCTGTGGTTCCCTCGGAAGCAACCTCAGCGGTCGGGGCCTCAACTGGTGTTTCTTTTGTAGGCTCCTCCGTGGTGGAAGGCTCATTGGCGGCCTCGACGACCTCGGCTGTTGGTTCCGCAGGGGCAGACTCGGTCTCTTCTATGGCGGATGGTTCAGCTGCTGATTCCACAGGAGCAACCTCAACCTCCTCTGTAACGGTCGGCTCACGAGTGGCGGGCTCGACGGGGACTTCGACTGATGGCTCCACAGGAGCAGCCTCGACCTGGCCACTGACCACAGCACCCTCGTCCTCCACCTTGGTCGCATCATCCGGTTGGGCATCCGCCGACACTGCTTCGGCCGTAGCTTCTCCAGCCTCGCTCCCTTGAACATTGGTAGTCTCCGTCGCGTCAGCCTCAGGTTTGGCCTCAGCGACGGGTACCTCCTCAACTTTGGTGTCGCTAGAGGAGACATCTTCGACCTTGCCATCGTCAACGTGAGTGTCCGCTACTGTAGATTCTTCTGGCTTGACTTCGGCGATAGGTTCAGTAGCGGAGGCCTCATCCTGCTCTGCGGGAGCTGTTTCGGCCTTGACTTCCTCTTCAGGTGTGGCAACTGCTGGGGCGGCATTGACAGCGTCGTTCGCGACAGGCTCGGAGGCGGGACTCTGCTCCGATGGTGTCTCAGGTTCCTCTGGCTTGGCTTCCTCGGCTACAGCCTCGGAGTCAGGCTGCGCATCTGCCTTTTCAGGAGATGGTACCGCTGCGGCAGCTGCGTGATGGTCATCTGAGGCCTCCTTGCCCTTCTTCCCCTTCTTTGATTTTTTGTTATTTTTCGTAGGTGATGTCGTAGATTTGTCATTATGCTCATGAATCGTGGTCTCATTTGCGGGGGTATCCATTGCCTTGCCAGTCTCCTTTCCCTTTCCTTTCTTGGGAGACTTCTTCTTGCTCTTCTTCTCCGATGCCTTCCTTGGGGAGTCTCCCTTGGTTGAGGCTCGAGACCTTGAGATGGGGGTCCCAGGAGTCCCAGGCGTCCCAGGCGTAGTGTTTTTGGTCGCCGGCTCTGCGGCTACATTTTCATGGTCAAGGTCTTCATCATCTGGAAAGGCATGTTAGTTTTCCCATCATTACGTACTGGCGATTGTAGTAAAGTCTTGCACATCACACAGTAAGTATGTAGCACAAACTGCTTCAGTGGCTCACCTTGATGTTGATCCACATCCTCGCCTTCTACCTCGTCGGCTACCTCGTCTTCTACCTCGGACTCAGACTGTTGGAAGTACTGGATGTGTGAGAAATCAGAAAACTGGACATTGGAATGGCCGATGTTTGTCCTGTACGGACAATACGAAACCGTGGGGATATAACTCATACTGTCTGTGTGTCCTGTAATCCCTCGAGGTTGAGGGGCTCCTCCTGAGGGAGGGCGGGCTGTGCCGTCGTTATAATATCGGCCGACATGCAGGCTACTGTATCACTCAGGGCCGCAGATGGTAACAACGTGTAAATGGGGCGATTGAGTCGGTATCGCTTTGTGTCTTGGCTTCGTCGGGTAGACGCAGCAACAAGCAAATTAGGCCGGCCAAATGGGAGCTTTCTTCGGAGAAATTTGGGCGTTTATTCCGGAGTCTGGCGAACAAGAAGGTCGTACAAGAGAAGATGGGTTTAATGCAAGATGCAACCCACACGCAAGTAACTCGGTGATTCCCTATGGAGGGGTGGATGTGTGACAGTGGTAGCAATGCGAACGGGACAGTAAGTAGCAACTAAACAAACACTGGTTTGGTTGACAATAGCGTGACGTGTGTAGATCGTTGGATGTTTAGAGGTGTAAGAGTTCAAAGTAGGTATTTTCTTTCAGTTCCGGATGGCAATGATAATCTAGAAAAAACCAGCCTAGCAGTGCGAGTCGGCTGCGGTCACTCGATTCCTCGAACCCGACGGTAGACCGCCAGACCGCTCTCTCGTCCGGTCCCCTTGTCCGCCGTTGGACATGGGCCACGCGAATCTACTACGTAGCTGCCTAGGTAACTGGACCCATCCTGACGATAGCACGCTTAATTCCATGACGATAGCGACCGTGGAGATTGGATGCCATCGTCTCTGGCGTGATCCGACTGGCTGTTGCCGCGAGCAGATGTCGAGGCTGAATGGGCAGCGGATCTGTGAGATTGTGTCAACGGCAATTACATATTACTCGAGTCTCGAGTCTCGCCCTGCCGTCTCGTCGGCCGGGTGAACCCGACGAACCCCGAATGTTTGATGCCAGTCTGACCATCGTGAGTTGTCGCCGGTCGGGACTCGAGAGAGCAAGGCGCTTCAGGCTCGACCGGTTGTTCCTGTTAGTGCCCGTTCTACCCCAAATACATGATTATCCATCTGCCCCAACGGCTAACTTAGGTACCTACAGGCTACAGTACATACCTACCTACCTATGTACCTACGGAGTACCTAGCCACGCTCTGACTTGACGAGACAGAGTATGGCCTAGCGTCCCGAGTCTCAGGTCAGGTGGAGTCCACGTTGACGCTGAAAAAAAACCGTAGTGGTGATGTTGTTGAATGCGTGCTGAAGATAAGCCGACGACAACTCAGCAACTCACCTGCCTCATCCTGCTGCCCGATCAACGACGGATCAAAGCAAGACTCAGAGAACCCTCATGACACGTTCAATCGTGCAATGAATCTCCAACGCCCCGGCCAATGATCCAACAAAGCGGGGGCAAGCTCAACTCGAAGTGACCGCTACGGTGCTGGTTAGGCCTCGATGCCTCCATCCTGACCCCTCCTCCTCTTCCTCCCCCATGTTCTCTCGGCTCGCGCGCTGAGTGGTCCGTGCGGAGCAACGACAGCGGATGAGAAGCCCATGGCCTTTGCCCTTTGGGCATCTGCCGATTCAGCAATTTGAGCAAATTTGGCCGCGCCGCGGCTGGCATGGCAGTGGCTGGCAGGTGGCAGTGGCACTGCCTCACCGAGCAGCCACGATTGTATCCCGCCAAGCCACCCCCGGACGATCCCGTCGCCGAGGCCTGCACTGCAATAGGTAGGCATACCGGTAGGTACATACCTGTGATGCAAACTTTAAAACGAGCACAACTTAAGAAGTTCATTCTCTTTGAATCGGATTGATTGCCAGGAATCACGAGTAACTATAATCAATTTCTGGAAACCAAAATACCTTCCTGCTATACATACCAATATTCAATCAAATGTCGCGCTCTCAGCCATGCCAAGCATATGACTTGACTGGCCCCGTTGCCGCCGACAAGTTCTTCCTGCGGCAGAAGAGTCGCAATCAGGAAAGTTTGCTTCAATCCGGCCGGCGTCGCAGATGCTGTCTTTACGGAGTAGGTACATATGTACTTATCTACAATTCTACATACATACATACATGCATACCTACCTATGTACCTCACCGTTCACGCTGCAATCACATGCTGTGTCTCCGGTAGGTAGGTATCTCTCGTCTCTCGGCACATTCCCACGTGGTCCTCTACCTATTTGTACATATTCCCAATTTCCTTTTTTTTCTCCCCTCCTTTCCCTCTTCCGAGTCCCGACCCCCTTGGTTTCTTTTTTTTGCTTTTCCTTCCTGTCATGCATTTGCTCGCATCGGACTCAAAGCCCAATCACATGCCGAAAGACGTCGTCGCATACCTAGCCTCACGAGTCACGAGTGACAACCGGACGTTGACGTTTTGCTTTATAATACCAGCCCAAAGAAGGATGGGCTCTCCACATTATGCCACCGCTTTGTCTTTGACTCTTTGCACTTGTGCTGAATCCTTACGATCGGGATTCGGGACCCTTATTTTCTTCTTATTTTCTTGCATACACCTTCCTTCAGCATGAACTTCCACGTCATCGGCACTAAAATAGAGGCCTGTAGACTGTGCTTTTGTGATTCGTATGTGTATACTCCGTACCTACAGGCTACATACTACAGTAGGTATGTATGTATGTACATATATACATATGTAGGTACTCCGTATGTACTCCGTTTGTTCCGCTGCTCCGTGTTCCCCCATCCCATGATTCCCATCGCCCGCTTTGCATGAAGCTTGCATGAACGGTGGCCCAATTTGCGGTGACGTGACTTAGTCTTGCGGCCGCGGGTTCCTGGGGATCCCTAGCATCCATGGCGTCGGAGGGAGGGAAACAATTAGGTACATCATCATCATCATCATCATCATCATGTGAGGAGTATGTACATACATAGTTTCTTGAGGGAAACCATACCCTCATTGGTCAGATGCCATCGCCCGTGAGGTTTTCCGCCGCAATGCAAATTGGCAATGCTCGGACGGTAATACCTAAAAGAGACGCTCTGTTTCCGGGCGTTAACGGTCATTCACGCAAGAATTGGCCCGTGGACACTGGAGGCCATGAGCATTGAAGCACCGCAACGTCGCCGCCGATGCAAGAATGCTTATCATCAACCTCTGTCTGTATCATATATTCAACGCTGGATAGCTCTACAACGTCCAAATTGAAATTCAGACTCTTGACCAAGAATCGCGTGACTTGGGAGACTCTACAGGTGTTTTTCTACTCGATTGCGATCGCAGCATTACGTATGGATTGCTTGTCAATTGTCTAATCTGTGCGAAGATATCTTCAAAGAACACTTGCACCGGGTCATCCGCGCCCGTGTAGGTCGCGATTGGAAAGCAATGCAGCGGATCTATTATCAAAGGAAATGACTTGTCAGCTGCTGCTATCGTGTCGTCAAATTTTCAATCGTGATATGTTCAGCCCCTGCATCCTATTGATGTCCTCATTGCGGTGTCTCAGGCCCGTCTGTACCTCTTAGCTTGAATACATAGCGGCATCTTTATCTGCTTTCCAAATAGCACCCATCCCGCCATATTGAGATGCATATCCTTCGGTGGCCATAAGCTCTCGCAATGCAGCCTCAACGCGCTCATCTTAAGCAACCGAAAAATCCAATTACGCTTCGCTAGTAGCCTAATGTATCATCTCAGTTCATCCGGACCATCATTAAGATAGACATTTCTTGCATTATGTTTTTAACTGATTAAACACGAATGAATGTAACTCAGATTGGCTCTCACGTCCTGCGGCCACCAAAGATGACTTCATTTTCTACCTTGCCATGAACTTTCTTGAAGTTCATGTCTACTTAGATAGTTTGATGATACATTACAGAAAGGTATAATGTATCACCACAGTACATCCAGACCGTTAGTAATAGTAGACATGGGTTAATTGCAAGATGTTATAATAAAAGGAAGCTGAACTTTGGCCTAAAATTGAAACTATGTATCCAAGCAGATATGAACTTCAAGAAAGTTCATGTCTGATTTACCTGCGCGGCTGTCATGCCTCCTCGGTCAGACATTTCTCGCTGTATGCCAGCGGGCGAGACAGATTTCCACTTTGATGTCGATACTTCTAGCAGCTCTTGCGTGAGCTTCTGAAAAGCCGTCTCCTCTTTTCACATATCGCAGTGCAGCCATTGAAGCCGCCATCTCTGGTAACTGTTACTGTGCCTCATGAAACAAAATTTGCGGCTTCCGTGCAACCGCAGTTAGTCATGAACAGCTCTTGCTCGTATTTCTCGTTAATAAAGGCAATAAAAAGGTAGGGACGTCACCGTAGGGTTGCTGCATCAACGCTTTCTTCCTCAAAAAAAAAAAGTAACAGTGGCGAAGACATCTGAATGATGAGATCTTGACTCGGCACTACAAGCTACAGCTAGTTAAAGACAGGCGTCGGGGATCGATGGCAGAATAAGACGGCAGCAGGCCGGGTAGCTCGAAGCACTGCGCGCCAACATAAGCTAATACCCTAGATAGGTAGCTTTGATGTTCATGGGATTCGAGCCCATCGAGAAGGCGGCTTCAGAGCTCATCCGGAAATTCAGACACAAGAGTCTGTAGAGCGATCTTTACCGGATGAGTCAATTCCACAGGACTTCCTACCTACACCTGTGTGGGCGGCATCTGCTCCTCGTCCTAGTGCGCGGACAGTACATATCAGCATCGTCATCTGGAGTGCCTCGCGGTCGTCGGTCGTAATTGACAGTATGTAGTAAGTACATTGACTGATATGAGGACGAGCAGCCATATATCTATATTAATAGCTTAATTGCAGTCAATGTACGGAGTACTGTCAATTACTTGCCGATGAATGCGAGGTACTCCAGATAACGAATGCTGATACTGTCCGCGAGTGGAATGGGAAGCTGATTGATGGGTTGCGACAAATCTTCACCTGACTCTGACGCTGACCAATCGCTTTCGAGACCCACTTCGGGGCAGGGTTTTCGACCTTGGCGTACCTACCTCCTCCAGGCCTAGGCTCCGTATGGTTTTCAGTGTTCACACACGGAGTACATACATGTTGAGATGTCGGGACGATCTTGTCTCGTCCTACAAAAGGCACCATGTCTAGGCTCATACCATCTCGTCAAGTAAAGTAGGTAGAGCCGGGGAAAAAGTCTTGTCGGACGTGGCCATTTTCTTCGGTAGATACCTATGTATGTATGTATGTACATACCTACATACATGTGGAATGTCTCGGTTGCATTGTCCTTGACTGCTTACTCTGTACAACAATGAAAGACCCCCTTCTTTGGTAGAGCATGCTTTCCACCATGTTCATCCGATCTCGGACTTGAGGTAGTATAAGTTGATCTCACACAACTGAATGTAAATTAAGGGAGTTTATTTCCAGTCATAATCGACTCTCGCGGAGCTGATGTTGATATCTCGTAATGCATCATTCTTTTCACCAAAAGTCCCAATCTAGTGAGCATACGTAACTCTCCACAGTCCTATCCGGCATCCACTCATTCCATTGCATTTGCTTTACCGCACTGAACCCATTTAACCAATCTGCCACTGCGGTTGGAACTACCATCCTGCGTCGGCGGGTCCATCATCCTCCTTCTTTGTGCTTTGACTGACCGCTTCTGCTGGCTGGGGCTTGCTGTCATCTGCCTCAGTCTGGCTGTCGTCCACTTTAGGCACATAGCTGGCTTGGGCACTGTTCTTCTTGATGACCTGCTTGACCAACTCTTCTGCCTCATCCCAATCATTTGTGGGTAGTTTGACCAAGTCGATGCCAAAGTGAGTTGTGATGGCATTCAAATGGTCAAAACTTCTTTGGTCAAAGACAAAGCTAATACTGACACCAATACGGCCAAATCTGCCAGTTCGTCCGATTCGGTGTAGATACGTCTCGGCATCAGGCTCATCGCCATCAGGACCAGGTTTCGTGGGAATGTCGTAGTTGATCACCATGGAGACACTTGCTACGTCGATACCACGCGACAATACGTTGGTAGTGACGAGGACTTTTGTCTCCCCAGCTCGGAACTGTCCCAGTAGTTCAAGCCTCTCCGAGCTGTCGAAATCGCCATGCAAGACTGTAACTCTGTGGCCATCCTCCGTCATCCGTCGTTGAATCTCGGTGGCACTCTTTCGAGTCTATCTGCTCGTCAGCTGCGTATTCTCAGATGTTCTTCCTTGCTCGGGATTTCGGAACATACCCTGACGAAGATGACAGACTGTCCGATAGTCATCAAGCCGTACAGCTTACAGAGGATATCGTAACGAGAATCGTCGTTGGGGCAATCGACGAACATCTGAGAGATGCCCCGCACTGTAAGTTCCTTGGTTTTCAAGGTCAGTGTGTTTGCATTAGGCGCAAATCTAGGAATCCACTGCTGGACTTTTGGCGGAAACGTCGCAGAGAACAACAGCACCTGGACGCTTTCGATAACGTCGGGAGGCATGATCCTAAAGCCCAACTAGTCAGCCATCAAGGTATAAAACGGATGTGAGATGGTGAAGCAAGCAGGCATACCTGAGCTTCACACGTAGACACTGATCCCCCAGCCCGTTTAGATCCAACATGTTGTCAGCCTCGTCAAGCACCAAAACCTTCAGCTGGGAGCAGTCCAACTGCTTGCGACGACCAAGATCCAAGACAGTGCCCGGAGTGCCTACAACAATGCAGGAATTGACATTTTCTCCTCGAGCAATCTTTCGGGGGATAGCGAGGGCAACTTTGAGGTTCTTGACAAATCGCCCAATCGAGTGAATGTTTCGGCTAATCTGATCCGCCAGCTCTTGCGTGGGAGCAAGGATCAGAGCCTGTGGTTGCTCAGGCTTACTGAAGTCCACTCGAGACAGAGTTGCTGTGAGAAAGGCGACAGTTTTTCCTGTGCCGGATTGTGACTGTGCGACCATGTTCTTGGGCGGGTCGCTGAGCATGAGAGGCAGTGACCGGGCCTGAATCTTGGAAGGGCGCAGGTAGTTCTCGGATAGAAGACCTCTGTGGATTTCGTCTGAGCTGCACGGCACGAATAGATGGATCGTTAGTCAAGATCGCAGTGTTTTTCGTAAACGGTGACACATACATCCCGAGATCTTTCCAGGCAGCGTTCGAATAGATTTGCCCCTCCATGTCCTCTTCGTTAATAACGACTGGGACATCACCACTGGCTATTTTCGAGGCTGGTCCTGGAACGGCGGCTGATGGCCCCTCTTCTTTGGAATTTGTTGCAGCACTGGCATCGCCTTTTGCTGGCTCGGCGGCAGCAGCGTTAGCATCTTTGGGAGGTTCGGCAGCAGCGCCGGACCCCACGCGCCCAACAGAGCCGAAGCCTATTGTCGTAGGAGTAGCGTTCCAGGCGGGAGCATCGCCAGCTTCGACGGCCGGCTTGGCGGCCGGCTCAGATTCGTTGAGGATGCTAGCAATGTTCGACATCGTGAAGTTCGATCGTCGATATTGGAAGATGAAGGCGAGAGAATATAATGGGGAAACCTTACCTTGGAAGCCGCGGAAGTCATTAGGTCGGGCGGGGCGCACAAGATCCCAGCTCCACGTGACGCACCCTTCCTTTGTCCTCCACGACAAAATGGAAGCTTTGAAGCTATGCCTTCCTTGGACCGCCATTTACCCGAACTCGAGAACCGCGGAAAGTCGCTGGATGAGAGGCCAGAAGCGACATTAATTTTCACACATTGGAGCTACACACCCGTCGTATATCAGCAGAGGTCAGTCCAGTGCTGCGGTGTCAAATCTGGTATGATGTGACAGGCTCTCTGCTCACGGCGTTAAAGCTTAGGTCCTCAGGTACCCGCGTGACGAGGCACAGTTGGCGCAGAAGCGCATGATCGCGCTCTTGCGCTGGTTCTTTGTAACAATACATACCTTCTTTGACGCAACCATTCATGACCATTTATGACCATCTAGAAGAAAATGGCCCCTCCGCCTCCTCCACCGCCTCCAAAGGCACCCTTTTCATTATACGATAACCTCTTGGATCCCAATGACCCAACTCCGCCTGCGACCATATCCTCCGCCCCGGTGCTATACAGCCAAACCGGCACGGTCGAAGCAAGAAAAGCTCCTGATCCTGCGCTGCGATTCCAGCCCATCCGCCGACCGCCCGTTAAGCAAGCCAAGCCTGTAGCAACCTTCCCCAAAGCCACGTCTGTCTCTTCTGCGAAGGCACGCGGAGCCACTGAAGCCGTACCGACCCCGGCTGCACCGGCAGCGACTTCTTCGTCATCTTTAGGGCCACCACTCGGCAAGAGCTCACTCGCAGACTGGACTGCCACGGAGGAGGACGCGTGGAAATATGGCCATGTTGTGGAAAAGCGCCAGCGCGGTGGCCGCAAGAAGAAGAAGAAGCAGCAGAATGCGCAGCTAGAGACGGACTGGGATGAGATATACGATCCCACGAGGCCGACGAATATTGAGGAGTACCTGAGGAGTGATGAGAAGATTGAAGAAGTGCGAGAGTGGAAGGCGTTGTTGTATCGACATAGGAATAGGCATGGGGGAAGCGACCTCTCGTCTGACGAGGATGAGGCAGATAGGAGACCTGCTCCAAGTACGTATCCCGCTCTCCTATACAAGCTGGGATCGCCCTCTGTTGCCCAACTAGAATCTCCGTTCTTCAGCCCGTCTGTCTTCAATCAAGTATTCTTTGTTGGTGGTCCTACTAACATCATGATTCAGACCAGTTTGCTCCCCCGCCTTCCTACGCCTTTGCACCACCACCTCCTCCATCACCTCCAGCAGCAGCAGCAGTAGCAGCAGCGGCAGCACCACCACCACCCGAAGAAAGCGCCGAAGAGGCCTACGCTCGCCGTATGGCACTATCATCAAACCAGCAACCTGTCCCTCCTGCTCCCCATTCACCACCATCACAATCCCACGCTTCTCAGTTCCCTCCCCCGCCAACAGACTCAGCCACCATCTCACGCGCACCCATACGATACACGGACCAACCCGCCCAGTCACCATCCCACAACAACGAAGACAATTACGACGGCGATGAACCACCCTCTCCACCTCCTATGCTCGGCGCAAACAACAGCAACAACTCTGAAATGGAAGATCAAGAACCCCAACCACGATCCACCCGCCCCGGCCAATCCGGCTTCGCCCAACGCCTCATGGGCAAATACGGCTGGACCAAAGGCTCCGGCCTCGGTGCCCACGAATCCGGCATTGTGAAGCCCCTCCGGGTGCATGTCGAAAAACGACGCCGCAAAGCCGACGCCGACGGCGGAGGCTGGGCCGAACCTGCCGGCAAGGGCCGCATCATAGGCAGCAAGAGCAAAGAAGAGGCCGGCAAATTTGGCACCATGAGCGATGTGATTGTCCTGCGAAACATGCTGGAGAATATGCCGGATTTGCAGGCCGAGATTGCAGATGGGCTGGGGCAGGAAATTGGGGAGGAGTGTGGGGAGAAGGTAAGTCTATCATATCCTACTTTTATGTGATTCACCCGTCTGAAGAGACTGGCGGTCCCTGGGGGGGGGGGCATAACATGGAAAAGAGGAAGAAAGAAAGAAAGAAAGAAGAGGGGGCTATGGTTGCGATTCAAGACTTGCAGTGTTTTGCTGACTATTGTCAATGTGATAGTATGGACGAGTCGAGCGCCTCTACATAGACCCAGTCTCGCGGCAGGTCTTCATCAAGTTCACGACTGCGGTATCTGCACTACGTGTACGTACTCCCCTCTACCTAGCTCCAACGAAACCATATCAAACAAACCAGTCCAAGACTCTTCTTCAGAAGAGGAAGCACTCCTTGAAGAAGAAAAACACTGCTATACGTCTCTTTTCCCCGTATGCTGACCACGCCCTATTGCACACGTCATAGGCCGTCAACGAACTAGACGGCCGTAACTTCAACGGCAACAACATTGCACCGAAATTCTATGACCCGAAACTCTTTGACGAGGGGATATATCATACATCATAGCTGTCCTCCGTCCAGTGCTTTTCTTCCCCCATAAAAACATTACACGACACGAATCGAGTAATGACATGCAGGACGAGGGAAGACAAGAGCAAATTGTAGAATTCAAGTGGGCTGCGATGTACTAACTTTGGATGGTGGCTGAGCAATGTATGAATGGGTATCACTATGCACTAATTGGGGCTTTGTTTAGGCTATAAGAATGGTGCATATCCACGGCAGAGTCCAGACTGTGTGTAACACATAACACAGAGAGGCGTGGGCAGAACAACCTGACGCGACACGTGAAAGTGAGGAGTTTGCGCGCGACATCGTCACTTTTGTAAATTGCAACCGCAACCAACTGCGTTGACTGATACGGCAAGATTTGCGCAATAGCTGCTCAATTGAAGCGTCATAGTCATACTGTATATTAAAACACATAATGTTCTTTAACCGTTGCAAAATCAAAAACAATCCATTATTAAGTCCTAGCATGTATGACACGTAGACAGGCGTGTTTATCGCGTGGGGGCCAGCCTGCCCTCGTACAGATGAGGGATAGAATACATCGCGAACTGCTGTCCGAAGAAAAAGCGGGGAAAGTATGAGTAACTAAGAACGACGCCGTTTCAACCATTTCATGTGCTGTTTTCACACTCCCTTCACAGCAGCTGTGCCAATCCAGCCACGGCAGCAACGCAAAGCATAGCAGTGCTCACACTGACGCCGGTAGCAGCCGACTCACCGTCATCAGACGACTTCTTGCCGCCAGAAGTGCCGCCGCTGCCACCTTCGTTCGCCTTAGCGTTGTTGGAAGTGCAAGATTCCTTGCCACGAATGAGGCCCTTGGTCTTCAAGCCATCGAAGAAACCACAGAACTCGGAAATATCAGTCGTGGAGGTAACGGTAACAGAGCCAGAAATGTCGTCCAGCTTGGGAATTTCGACACTAGAAGTGACGGGTTAGTACTTGGAGCAGCTCAGCCATTTCATCGTCCAATGAGGGCAGACTTACGTGTTGAAGCTACCAGCCAAAAGAACGCTGCCGATGGTCTTGAGCTCGGGGAATTGGTTGATCTTCATGAGCGCAGTGTTGTTGAGGATGGTCATATCACCACCAATGGTTTTCAGAGCAGTGAAGGAAATGTTGGCAAGCTTCTTGTTGTTGTTCAGAGTAAGAGAGTTCTTGATCGAGGTCAAGTTGTTGGCAGAAATGGACAGCAGCTCGGGGCTCTCCTGGAAGCTGATACGACCAGCAGACTCCAGAATAGGGGCGTCAAAGCTCTCGATGGATCGGAAATCAAGCTCACCAGCGTTCTCGAGGTTGGCAAGCTTGACCTTCATGCTACCAGCGTTGCGGACAACAGACAGAGTGTACGTAACATTTTCGATCTTGGAGCTGAAAGTGTTCAAGCGGGCATTGTTGGCGATGGTGATGTTGTCGGCAGTGGCAACATTCAAACCACTAAGATCGCTGATGAAAGTGTCCTGTATTCTGATGGAGGTAGCCTTGGTGACTCCAGAGGTACCCAGCGTCAAGCCACTGAGCTGATTGAGGTTGATCAACTCAAGCTTGTCGACCGACTTCAGGGACTGCATGTTGAAGCTGCTCAGGAGCTGCAAGCCCTGCAAGCGAAGAGTTCCTCCAATAGAGTTGATCGAGGAGGAGGAGATGCTGATGAGCTGGGTAGCGTTGTTGATAATCAGGTCACCCTTGATCTGCTTAGGGCCCTCGATCTCCAAACTGCCAGCTACCGATGGATCGACTAAGACGTTGCCTTTAATCACGTCGCACTTAATGGTGGCCTTGGAATCGGTGATCGTCATGTCCTTGTCACACAGAGAGTCGGCTGCATAAATCAATCGTTAGATTGCCGAATGCTGCACGGGCGAGGATAATAGAGAGTCATGCTTACCTGATGCCAAACTGGCCACGGCCAAAATGGCCGAGAACAAGTTGACAGAATGCATCTTGTCTATAAATCAATCAGATTAGTTTCAACTCTTCATCCAGATCGGAACAGATAGGCGTGTTGTGGTAGCGTGATGACTGCGAGCAGATGTCCTTGATGAGAAGGGGTTCCTGACTCTGCTTGTGGTCTTTTGGGGTATGTGTAAAATCTATCGGCTGTGTTCCCAAGAAAAACAACAAAAAAACAGAACGCTCCTTCAACGACGGCGGGAAAAGATGTTGTCGAAGCGAGATCGTGTCCGAGAGGCCAAGAACCGAAGGCGACTTGTCTCAGCCAGGCCAGCCCAAGGAAGCAGGCGTCGATTAAGCGCGGACGGGGTAGCCTTTGTGAACGAGGCAGGACCGAGATATCCGAAGGGTTGAGCAGGCAGGGAAATGTTTGGGAAGGAAGGAGCGGTAGAGATGGGACGCAGCAATCTCGCCCGGGACGTACTTGAACTGAAATCAAGCCGTCCTGAACGTGACTGCAAAAAGCAAGGGATGTTCGTCTTGGCCCCTTTCCTTAGGTGCCGAAACAGAGCCTGAAAACGTACCTGTATTCTCGCTAGTCTCCTAGTTGCGAATGCTTTGTTGTTATGGAAAGAGGGATTCTTCGGTTCGTTCAATCGAGAACAATTGAGGACGCGTTATAAGAGAAGGCGACCGTTGATGTGAGAAAAGGCGACAGTGAGCCCAGCGAACGAGTGGCGGGAATGGAAGAAAATGCAGAAAAGAATCAACAATCAAAGACGACAGCAGAAGTGCGAGGGGCGGGAGAAGGGAGGGCCTTTTCATACCGGCAGGAAAACAGAAAGCCAGGCACTTTGCCTCATCTCCTCGCCTGGCTGGGAACCCCCAATTTCTGGCACATACGAGGAACAGAGACCAAGTGGGCCAAGGGGCAAGGCCTGGCAACCAGGTCCAGGACCATTGATTTGACACGGGGCTGGGGGCCCAGTCACCTCTCCGGTCTCCAGTCACTTCTCCAGTCGTGCCACTGGCCAGACTCTCAGTATGTACCTGGGCCAATGGCGAAGGGCGCGGCGCCGTCCCGAACAAACCTCTCCTCTTGTCACTTGTACGGAGTCCAGGCACGTACGGAGTACGGAGTACATTACCAACAAGGCCGCTAGGAAAAGGGGTGTGGCGGGACCGTTGCCATCTGCTAGCCACTCCCTGATAGTCCCTACGCGTCCCTAGCCACTCCTGGCTTGGCTGCGCTTGGCTCTCCCCTTTGTTTGTGAGCGCACTGAGGCTAACGCCGCCGAGGCGTTGCGCTTCCGCATCGTTATCCACCTACACTCTACTGTGGCACAAACCGTCGCTCAGGCCGGTAGAGTGACGTTGAGACAACTGTGGCGACGGCAATCGAGGATCAGACTTTTCTGGCCTCTTCTTTGAAGTTTGTTTTCTTCCTCTGAGGCGTTTCTACGCAACGGACATGCCAGCCATCTGGAGCTGTGGGGGGATCTGGAACAATTTACAAAAGGCACGGATGCTCCACAACGAAAACAGCGCCGCATCGGCCAAAACAGCCATCTTCTGGGGCTGGAGCAACTCCGTCTAAACACCAAGACGCTCGACCTCATGCCATGAAACTGCTAGCAGCATCGTCGTCAATCCTCCCAGTACAATGGACGAAACAGTGCTACGTGCGGACTCTGTGATGGATCTGACATGCCAAGTATGTAGAAACCCTCGGCAGTCGCATGTTTTCTGGGCCATTGCGGCCTCACGTGGTACTGCTCGGTGTTATTAGTTCCAACTACGTACAGTGCTCTGCATTACGAGCAAGACGACTCAAGGGCATTCTATCGCAAAACAGAATTCATAGCACTTGCATGATGATCGGTCTTCGATGGTGATGGTATCAACAACATGTCAGGCGGTCACCAGTATGTACATACCGGATCTTTCGTGCGCAGGCTCCAGGAATTGGAAATCCGTCCATGTGATCAGATCTGGATTCACCATCGTATTTAACGATACCTGCACCGTCGAGCAACGATCAATGCAAGGCTACGCAGCGAAACATCGTCGTCTCAAGCTTCACGCGCCAAGTATTCGTCGTCAGAAAAACTTCTTTCACGCGAATTGTCTACTCCGTAGGTCATTGGTCCGGCCACCAGATCCGTACCTTGGCAGGGGAGAAGAAGGAACGTTTACGCGGCCGTCGGCAACAACGCCAAGCCTCGCCACACATGAATGGCACGAATGCGCAGACCGCCATGGACACCATGGAGGTGCATGTATGTAGGTAGGCGTATGTATGTATGTAGGTGTACCGTGTATGTGAGTGTATAGATCTGTGTAGTAACTAGTAGTTGAAGTATGTAGATGTCTCTGCCACACAAGGTTCTCTCACTGCCACGGATGCATGTCTGAGTGATTTATCGAGTATCAATCTTCACGAGAGGCCAGCTAAGGCGGTATGTTCTGATACGAGCTTGCGAAGCAATAACACCAGATTCTGATGATTAGTGCGACATTGCTGCATACATGCATTGTTCATACATACATACATACATACATACATACATACACATAGATATGAATACATCCGTGATTCACACCTACATACCTACTCCGTACAGAGCACCTACGGACACGTCACGGATCTAGGTATCCTCGTGCCATATCACAACGTCCGCAGCAGTGGCAGCACTGAGAGTCTGAGCACCGTAACATCGTGCGCCGTGTCGGCAAAGCCCGCTCATAGCCGGGGCGTCGCGAAGTCTCAGATGACAAAAACCAGCGGGTACGACGTCATCTTATGACTGTCTACCAACTATTACCAGCAGACTTGCATTTATTGGTTCACGCATGTGCAATGTGCAGCATGCGCATCTCGTCAGTACGAAAACCGGTATGTATACAGAGGACGTCGATAACATGCCTTCTCATGCTGGTCGCCTCGAGTTGTTTGGTCTCTTCAAACCGTTCCTTCTTTCTCAACACACCCCCTCCCCTGGCTCTGCAGTGCGTCACAGTGTGTGATCCGGCCCACATCCCCCCGGGCTGCTTATGACTCCGCCCCTGATCCCGCTGAGATTAGCCTCCGTCGCAGGCTCATCTGGCTATACTGCACTGTGAGACCGCACTGTGAGTTGGAACGTCGCAAGTTGCAACTGGACATGCCATTCCGCCGCTTGTTGACATATTACCTCATCGTCGGCATGGCATATTGACAGAGGGTCTTTGCTTTTTGGTAGATATCTTGCAATTACTGCGAGAGTACGCCAAGGTTTCGGTATCTACTCCGTAAAGACCGAGCAATCATAATTTATAAGCCAGGTACATACAGATTACAGTATTGCCGCGCGAAATGCCTGTTATGTACTCGGTCCCAAACGAGATGCTCCGTGGGGCAGGTTAAATACAGCCCCGGCGGTGCGCCGCAAAATAGCTTCATGGCTTCGGCCCAACACCCTGGAGAGTGCCAGCCTGCCAGGGCGGCCTGGTCTAATCCCCGTCCGGCCATAAGGTCCCTGATCAGTGACGACCAACACCCAAGTTGCTGTGTATGGAGTACGTACAAGACTGTACCGGTACATACCACGATACTCTGGATTCAGCAGCGCTGTCGCCAAAGACGCCGACGTGAAGTGTGCCGATGAGGCTGGTATGATACCATGCAATCCGTACTCACTTCTGTACTCGTACCTACGGAGTACTCTGTACTGTTGAATGGCTCCTGTGAGCCCTGAGTCCTTCAGGCTTCCTCACGTAGGTATCTCCCGCCACATCCGCCCCCTGACACTCATGCATGGTCTGTCCGTGCCCCATGAAACGGTTCTTCACGTGCATCATGGATGGCCGAGTTTCGAACCGTTCAGGGAACATGTTCGTCCCGGTGGATACGGATCTGCGCCCCGTCTAAATAAGTGCCACTTACGCGTGATGAGATTGTGGCTTGTCGATCAGATATAAACATATAATAATCGGCATCATGCTTTGGTTTGCTTCAAACAGCAGCTCTACGGAGTATATGTAGTACTCTTGATTTTACGTATTTATCATGGGCCATGTAGGTTTCATTTCGTACGTACCTATGTTACAACTTACATGTATGTCACATTGCAGTTCCACATCCGTAGGCACGTGGCAGCAGTAAGTACACAAGGGGGAATTAGATTTGACCCGACACAAAATAAACAGGCACATCATCGCGTTGATTATTATACAAGGCGGGACAAAAGATACGGAGTAAGGAAAAAGAGGCACACATCTAGGATTCTCTACGTTCTATAACCGTTGGACATGGACCTGAACCAGCGGACGATAACCCCTACTCCAGGGTACTCACATCCGTAACAGTATCCTCGACCCTCCACATCAACCACATAAACAAGCTGCGATACGGCGCAAACGGTTCAGATATCTCCAACATCTCCTTTTCCGACATATACTTCCACTTACCCCCCTTTGACGACTTAAGCTTCGCCACATCTCTCCCCACAAACGCCGCCATGCCTCTCTGCACGCCCAAATCTCCCACCGAAAACACATCCATCCGCTTCAGGCCGAAACACGCAAACATCTCCACGGACCACTGTCCCAGTCCCCGAACCGCAATGAGCTTCTCCACGAGTTCCTCATAGGGGGCCTCGAGCAACATTTGCGCACTGAGCTCACCGCTGTGAAACTTCTCCGCAAGACCTTTCACGTATTCCGCTTTCCGTTGGGAGAGACCCGCTGTGCGAAGCTTCTCGAGAGAACACGCGGCTACGTCTGATGGATGCGGGAATGCCTTCTCTTGTCCATCTGCTCCATCGGCGCTGAATAGGGCCACGAACTTGGCTTTGATGGATTTGGCGGCCGCGCCGGAAACCTGCTGTGAGATGATGCCGCTTGCTAGACTCTCGAACGGGTCAATCTTCTCGGCGAGGCCCTCTGCTGAGAAAATCTTGCAGTGATGTCTCTCTACTAGAGGTCGTATCCGCTCGTCTACGCTGATTAGATGCGCGCATGCTGTGTCCAGGAGGTTTTCTGTGGTGAGCTTTCCTTTTGCGATTGGCTGTTTGGTACGGGACTCGGGCTCCTCCATCGTATTTGATGCCACAACCCTTGATGTCTCTGGTGATAGAAGCGCGGAATTTGCGGCATTTGGATCAGCCAGTCTTGCCGCTTTTGCGTTGCGAGGTTTCGTCCCCCCTTCTATGGTAGGGACTCCTGTCTTTGGGGGAGGTGAAGGAGAAGCTTGGGTGACACCCTTCGTGCGCCGTTTAGTGGGTGCTGTAAGTAGTTGCTGTCGCTTGGTGACGCCTTGCGGCGGCGATGGTGATCGTAACGTCGACGCTTTGCGTTTTCGCTCATTTATTGCGGATTTCGTAGTGTCCGCTGTGCCGGATGGATGCAGTCCCTTTTGATCACTTAGTCGTGATGACTGACGCGTCACTGCCATTGTGAAGGACGACGTCACCCGGTGTCTAGGTCTAGGGTTGTTGATCGTAGACGACACGAGTGATCTCGATAGCAATAAGGCTGATGGAATAAGACGCAGTTTCATCGAATTTCGACAGGTCTAAGGGAGACAGCACTTTTCTCGACATGGGCAGAGTACTGTGACGCAAGCTGGTGTGACGTGATCATGAAGCTCTCACTTCAATTGCTCGAGCGGCTGATGTCACCGGAAGCCGCCAGACCGGGCTAGCCCCAGGGGACCCAGAACTTGACATGACGAACCACCAAAAGTTCAAAGCGTGCTGATGAGAGAGCCGTTGAGGAGACGTGCCTCGAGACACTCGAAGAAGATGAGACAGGCTTCGGCTAAAAAAATATGCTTTTTTGTAGGCTTGTAGGCTGTAGCACAGAGCGCCTACATATATAGTCACAAATAGTCGGCTGTTCTCCCAGTCTTTTGGATAGTCTAGAGACACAGACACATATCATCTCTTCTGAAAGAGATATTCATCATCAGATTCGACATCGTCTCAAAAGAGATACAAACATAATTCACAAGCCAAGTTGCGCAAAACGTCACTCCGATTCACGGTGCACGAGGGAGCCGCCCGTGGACCCGGAGAAAAGCCGGCGCACGATACGAGCTCAATTGCTTGCTTGACTTCCCTACGCAATTTTACCCTCAGGCAAACACCGTCAATCAAACGTGAATCGCCCTCCACCACAGCGTCACCACCTCATGATCTTTTCGCGTAAGCTATCCAATTGCGCGTATACGAACTTGCTTCTCTCGCAATCACAATGAGTTTCGTCCCCATCAACCCGCGGCCAATGCTGCAAGACCTCGTGAACAAGCCTATCTTCGTGCGCTTGAAGTGGGGGCAGGTTGAGTACAAGGGCACACTGGTGTCCGTCGACAGCTACATGAATTTGCAGCTTTCCGGGACGGAGGAGTATGTGTCCGATAAGCCCACTGGTGTGCTAGGACAAGTTCTGATCAGGTATGTCGCGTCAGGGGGGGAGGACATTGTCCGAAGAGCCACGTCGGTTCGGTAGTGTTGCTAACCAGACTTCCGTACAGGTGCAACAATGTGCTCTGGATTCGCGCTGCCGACGAAGGAAAGGATACTACGATGACGGGATAATGGCCGCTGCGAGAAAATATGGCCCGGTGGACAGCTGAGATGGGGGTGTTTGGAGAGGATCTATGAATGGAAGCCAGGATGAATGAATCGTCGAATGCCGCCATTTGTCGCACGCGATGGACCGAATCGAAACGCCACGATGTTGCCGATGTTGCTTGCCATCAGATCACCTTCACGAAAAAGAAGCCTTGTATCATATTGCGAGTGAAATAGTCCTTGGTCTTGTCGTGACGCCACAGATTCCGAAACTACAGATGAAAAGAGCTCGACCAGTGGCCCGCCGGCGGAAAGGACATGGCTGGGTGATTTCTATAAGGCGTTTTGGTTTTACAGGATGACCCCACGAATCTTGACTCTCAAAGCAAGGCATACGCGGCGAGGGCAGTGCATATTGTGAGCGATACTAGGCACGTTTTCTCGATTTGTCGAGGGATGTGTTGAACTCAGCGGCACATCACCAAGGTCCGGCATTTGCATAGTATCTGAAGATAGATTATCAGCAGGCTCAGGATGGAGGGTTTGTCGCTTGCACATGATCTGATTTGATTGGCGACGTGGTAGCATAATTGAAATAGAAATAATGATACCCATGAACATGAGTGATTCTGATGTATTTCTCGACGGGGAATGGAAGGACGTGGCAAGATCACACAATGATAACGCGCATACACTGTTCAAGGTTCAGAATGATGCAATCACGTAGCACGCTGTAGCGGTGCCATCTTGCTTTACAAATCCAGTCAGTCATATGCTGGCAGAAATGTGTCTCATCTTTCACGTCGGGGTTCTACTCATTTCTGTGGAAGCGAACCCAAGCTGAAATACCAAGATGACAGAAATTAGAGGGAAAGACATCGCTTTGAGACGACACAGAAGATATGAAAGCGACATGTTGCAAAATTCCAGAAAAGAGAGCTTTTCGGGTGGACGCTGATGGGAGAAGTCCTCAGTGGCGGAGGCGCAGGCTAGAGCCTAGAAGTCACCACAGCGGTACAGAATACGAGCCACTGCAGTTCTTCCATCCGAGAAAATTACATGTCATTCCACTGTCAAAAGCTGTCGAGAAATAGGTAGGCTTGACTTCGCCCGAGCCTGTGATATGGACATGGTGGTACGTCGTGTTCAGACAACGTACTCGAATTCCACCCAATCCGCCAGTATATTCTGTTAGGTACCGAGTACCAGCTCAGCATAGTACTCAATTCAATTTCGTGCAGGTACATAGCACTTCAGTACAGACAGCAGCGCAATTAGGGCATGACGGAGTCGCGCTGTTCACAGACGGAAACAAAGAGCATTGCAAACGGACCTTGATGAACTTGATGAACGCGTGCAGAAGCAGACCAGGTGTTCTAAATAAAGTAAGGACAAGAATGTACCTATTCCCGAGTGAGTACTTTAAGAGTACTTTGCCACGCTCCTATTCTGCGCCTTATCTTGTAGTTCAACGCGATGCGCACAAGTCACTTGAGGGTATGACCAATGGGCTAAGCTCTTTGGTGCACGGAAGAAGTGGACCACCCAGTCGATTTTTCAGCCTTTCTCTCCTCGACCCACCTACGAGACCCACCTTGGAAGCCTCTAGGGCCCTAGGCTCTCCAGGCCGGCAACTTGGAGGAGACAGGAGCTTTCTTAGCGATGGGCCATGGGGAGCCCAGCAAAATACAGTGCGGAGCGCCCTAAAACATCGCCATGAGCTGGACCAGAACCGGACCAGAACCGCAACGGCGAGGCGAACCTCTTCAACAGACCATCCAAACTCACCACCTTGTCATCTTGAGCGACTTCCCTTTCTGCTCTCATCCCCAGCGATTAAGCGCCCTGTTGCAACCTGTGGACGTGATTGTCTGCGCGTGGCATTGCAATTGACCATCGCTGTCTTGTCAAGGTTCGGGTACTGCCACTGTACATCTCGCGTCGTTCGGTCTTTTTTTTTGCTGCCATCGACCCCGATACGCTCGTTTACCTCCACTTCGCGCTTTCGATATCTCAACTCCTTCGGGCCCCACGATACCGCCGAGTTTAAGGAACCGATTGCCAGGATTGAACAACAACGACAAGAACATACCACCCGAGATCACCTGCTATCTGCTCGTTTCCTTCCAGGTCGGGCGTGTAACACTCACACAGAATCGCCCAACATGCTTCTCCCCAAGGGCGGTTTGAATTGGAAAAGCGCCCGAGCTCAGTTACCACCGACCCGCGTTGTGTGGAATCTTGTCACACGGACGCGGTTCTTGCTTCTTGTGACAGTGGTAGGGATAACACTGTTGTTATGGCGTGGCATCAGGAGCTCGGCGTCAGAAATGCAAAGGTATGCGCAATCCCTTGCCCTCCGTTTTGCAAGCGCGTTTCTCGCAGGGACAGCGAGGAAAAGCAACGGACAGGGGCAGTCAGACAGACAAACATACAGACAGGCGGAGACAAATACCTCCCCTCGTTCAATTCACCCATCGCAAAGGCCAAAGTGACTGACAGGTGTTTGCTCTCCTTAGCTTTTACTGCTGGGGCCCCTCAAAACCTCCGATAGACATGTCACAGAACGAGTACGCCAGGTGGAATGCGCACATGCAGACGCCCGTCATCTTCAACAACCACGCTTCGCTCAAAGTCGAGTCGCCCTCGATATATAACGTCGATCTCAATCCCATCACGTCAACCCGCAAGGCCGTTGCCAATGAGGAGAGAGTGCTGCTCCTCACACCTCTCAAGGACGCCGCTCCCCACCTATCGAAATACTTTGAGCTGCTAGCCGAGCTTTCATATCCGCACCACCTGATAGATATCGCGTTCCTCGTATCCGACTCCAAGGACGATACTCTTGCGGTTCTCGCGTCCGAACTAGATCGTATCCAGAAGCGACCCGATAAGATTCCCTTCCGAAGTGCGACCATCGTCCAAAAGGACTTTGACTTCCATCTCAGCCAAGATGTTGAGCACCGACACTCGTTCGAGGCGCAGGGTCCTCGCAGAAAAGCGATGGGCAAGGCCCGAAACTATCTGCTATCTGCGGCAATGAAGCCTGAGCACTCCTGGGTCTACTGGCGCGATGTCGACATCGTAGATAGCCCTTCCACGATTCTGGAGGACTTTATCGCACACGACAAGGACATTTTGGTTCCCAGTAAGGATTGGAAAACCCTCTCGCTTGGGTTTGATGTGCGCTAATCCGTGAATAAATAGACATCTGGTTCCACCGATACGACAAGGGCGTCGATATCGAGGGTCGATGTGAGTGACTAACATCTATCTCTTGTGCCGGAATATAATGCTGATGTTTTTTTGCCTAGTCGATTACAACTCCTGGGTGGAATCAGAAAAAGGCCGCAGATTGGCATCGACTTTGGACAAAGATGTTGTCCTCGCCGAGGGTTTGTAGACCTCCCCCGATGTACACAAAGCCGTTGAGCATCTCCCTTCTAACTTTCACCATGTAGGATACAAGCAATACGACACTGGTAGAACTTACATGGCGAGGATGGGCGACTGGCGAGAAAACAAGGATGAAGAAATGGAGCTTGATGGTATTGGCGGCGTGAATATCCTGGTCAAGGGTGACGTTCACCGGTCTGGTGAGTCTATTGCTCTGTACACGTGTCTTGATGAATGCTGACAGATGTACCGTCTACCAGGTATCAACTTCCCATGTTATGCCTTTGAGAACCAGGCAGAGACAGAAGGATTCGCTAAAATGGCTAAACGAGCCGGCTACCAAGTGGTTGGTCTTCCCAACTATGTCGTGTGGCACGTCGACACCGATGAGAAGGGAGGCAACGTGTAGACCTCTCAAGATCAACCCGCTCTCCCGATCTAATACACCGCTTCTGCCATTACTACCAGCACACCGCAACATGATCCATGCACGTCTGATGTCTGGGCCGAATGACTCCCAACGCCGTCTTTGTATTTTTTTGTTTATTGTTTCTTTGGCTGCAAAGGGATGGACTATTGTATGAGCGTTTACGATACTTCAACATGGAGGATGAGGGGAGCGATAGGTGGAACGCGTGGGATACAGGACGTCCCTTCCCCTCCTTTTCTTTTCTTACTCCTCGCTCTAGGCTACATGGCCATGGCGGTGTCTCGTTGAGAAGACTAATGGACTGGATCTCGACGGGCGACGCATAGGCCTCCAGTGTTTCAAGTCCCGTGATCAGGGGTCTGATAATTTCCTACAGCATCGCTTCTAATGCTCTACAGCTGGACGTCATACAACTCATATTTCGGGCGTCTCTCGTGTTTTATTGCGCAATCCTTTCCCATTTTTTTTAGTTTTAATTCTTGCAGGATGAGGTGTCTCAGCCGGTTTTCAGGAATAGTCATTTTTGGGTGTTGGAGAGTACTGCAAAGCAGTCTGTTCTAAGCGATAATAGACAAACACATGAAATATTGCAGCGTCAACTCGATGCTGGTGCTTTTGAAACGTCCCAGGGCCAGTGTTAGATGAGGTTGTCTGAACAACGAGCGGCATTGGCAGATGGCTTTAACACCGCGATGGCGTCACATGATGGACACAAAGCGGGTAAAGCGCGGGGAGTTGGCAGTGCCGTCATCGCGCGCGTTCCACTTATCGAGTTCTCGGACCTTGTGTGAGTACCTAGGTACCTACATACCTACCACGTAATTACACGCGGCTTCACCCTCCTCCGTTACGCAAACCTAAAGACTCGCACGATCAGTCCTTCCTCTCTCAAAACCGTGTTGGTGCGGACAGAGGTCACTGTCCAGACATCCGGCTATTCCATCTGTGTTGGGTTCTGAGCGCAAACGCTGCCTCACTTTGCGTCCCCGATCGGGTACAGCTGATTCCTCGGGTCGAGGAGAGTCGAGACAGAACCCCACCAGCCCGACCTTCGCCTCCATCTCTTATCCACGCAGCAACCGCACCAGCCTCAGCCTCATTGCCCGACGCCGCCTGTGCACCCTTTGCAAATCCAACCTACATCTCACGGACAGTCTGTCGGGACGAGATCCTTACTTTGAAGCCTCTTCGACCTTCCGTAAACTTTCTTCTCCGCCAAACGATCTCTACGACAGTTCCCTCCCGGTTTTCTCCCCCTAGATAATCCAAGATGTGGAGTTGGTTTGGCGGTGGTGCTGCCGCCCAGGCGCGGAAGGACTCTCCCAAGAATGCGATTCTCAGCTTGCGAACGCAGCTTGATATGCTTCAGAAGAGAGAGAGACATCTACAGAGCCAAATAGACGAGCAGCTAGACATTGCGCGCAAAAACGCAACCTCGAACAAGAACGGTGAGCACGCCATGTACTCGTATCTTTTTTCTTTTTTTTTTGCCCTCACGGCTAGCCATGAAGGTCGCGCAGACAAGCACCAGACTGTCTGGAAGAAAGGAAGAGCTAACGGAAAAGCACCCATCTCCAGCCGCGAAAGCTGCCTTGCGACGCAAAAAGGCCAACGAACACACGCAGGAACAAACACTGGCGCAAATACAAACCCTGGAAACGCAGATCAACTCGATTGAGTCTGCCAATATCAACCACGAGACCTTGCTGGCTATGCAGCAGGCTGGCAAGGCTATGAAGCATATTCACGGCAAGCTCACACCAGAGAAGGTTGATCAGACAATGTGGGTGTTCTCTCTCCATGTCGACCTATGATCCGGTCTTTTTTGGTAGTCTCTTCATTATACTGATGATGACGGTCTCTTTTATCAGGGACGAATTGCGCGAACAAAACGCCCTCAGCGACGAGATTGTCAATGCGATTACGAACAACCCCATCGGCGACCCCTTGGACGAAGACGAGCTCGAGGCCGAGCTGGATGAGCTCCAGCAGGAGAAGCTGGATGAGGACATTCTCAAGACGGGCAATGTCCCTGTGGCTGATTTGGGACAACGGATGCCTTCTGTGGCTAGCCAAGAACGTGAGTGCGAGGAAGAATACACAAAAAAACACATGGCGAGATGTGTTTACATTGCTAACTTTGAGGGAACAGCGGTGTCTGTCAAAGCCCCCGTCGAGCAAGAGGACGACGAGGAAGCCGAACTCAGGAGACTCCAGGCCGAGATGGCCATGTAAGAAGAGGCATGGGAGGGATCGGAATTCCAGGGGTGGTGGAGTCAGTTCAAGCATTGCATACTTCGGGAGCGGGCGAGAGGATCTTTGTTGTTTGAGAGGGGGGCAGCACTACGGTTCATTGAGTCAGTAGGCAGTGGTCGTGTGTTGGGGTGTGTCGTTGTCGTTGTCGTCTGGCGTTGGCGTCTCATAGGGATTTCTTTTACTTTGTAAATTCTGCACTGCGCGCTCGAGGCATGAACATTTGTTTGTGTTGCTGCGTTGGAGATGGACTGTATCACTGCACTTGACTTTTGGTATTTCCGCAGATGTTGTTTCCTTTGCTGTTTTCGCAGATGTACTCCGTAGTTTTTGATATCAATTTGGAGATAGACGAGATGAGAATACCACACATGGTAAGCCAAGGTGCCCTCGGGTGGCATGTATGTTTCAGGCGATCGTCCGGTGACGCATACACATACATATGTACATATGTAGCCGATAGCCGACTGACATTGGGAAACGTGCATCTATGTACGTACATATCTAGCTAACATCGGGCGTCTTTTTGCACTTCGTGGATCCCGTCAGACAAGTCAATATGGAAAGTCACAGCAGGTAATTGCATGGATTTCATATGTAGTCCATATGGGATTTACAGGGACGCAGCGGCTGACCGTCATCAAGTTTGAAGTGAAGAGTCGATTAAATATAGTCTCATCGTGCGACACTCACAGCAGCAGCAATGTTACACAAAAGATCATATGAAAAGCCACAAATTGGAATCTGACTTGAAGTTACAGGAGGTATTGAGCGGTCTCCCACCTGTGACCTCACGTCGTCGGCCTACGCACGTGACGTCAGTCTTTACGAATAACCCAAATCAAAACCACATGCAACTTGCAGCATTTAATAAAGTTAGCAAAGCAACTCATTGGCAAGCTCCAGTATTGCCTAGCCCAGCCAGCCCAGCCCGCCCAGCCCTGCGCGCTTATTCGTACAAACCAAGCAGCGGCAACACAAACTCCAATACCACAGAACTTTCCCTACCGCATGTACGCGCATGCAAGCGCTGGGGCGACGCACCAATCGATTGGACCGAAAAGTCCCGGCACGCCCCGTGGCACAACGGCAGGACTGGGCAGTAGTCACGGGGGGAAATCGGGATTGGCCAAAATGGAGTTTAAAGTCTGGTCTCTCGGGGGGGGGGGGGGGG
>QEQW01000226.1:0-37650 GCA_004016085.1 Claviceps quebecensis
CGAGCGCAGCGAGGACAGCCCGCGGCAGCGCCCCCGGAGGGCCCCCGGAGGGTCGCCGAAGGCAAGGTACCTAATGTACAGAATCTGCATAGTCGGCCTGTAGAAAACAATATGTACCTATTCCTCCGTACAGAAGGACATGCACATATGTATCAAAATGAAACCACGTGACTTGCGTCGCAGACCCCCCTTCAGTTTTGCCTATCTTTGGCGCGCACTGGCACAGCTTCGCGTCACTGCATTTTTTCCATGTTCGCCATGTTTCCCATCTTCTGCGGCACGCCACGCGCCGCGCGGTAGGTAGGGTACTTCAACCTTCCGAATGCTCAAAGTGCCTACATAAGAAAGGAACGTACGTACCTACGTGGACTCGTGAGTTGTACGTATACCAGTATGTTACGTATTCATAGTTACGGACTTTTAAATTGAGTCGAGGCTCTTTCAGGTTCGGAACTGGAATGTGACTCTCGTCTGGCCTGGAATTAGCCGGCAATGCAAGACGGGAACACCCTTGTCAATGGTCATAGTGGCCAGTCAACCTGGAATCACAAACACAGATGCGTCGACACATTGTGTAACTATGTAGTGGTTCTTCTTGATTCCTCAAGCATGGTCCCTTGAGGTACAGTTGAAGCGACAGACCTACACTCACTCGACACGGACTCAACAGCAAGTTCATCATCCGGATATGCGTAGCATAATGAATTAAACGCGTTTGATAACGGATCTATCTCCTCTATACAATGCTACCGCCATACGCGATGCAGATCCATTTCGCAAAGACCCTGCCGCCGCCAAAAACAAACCCCGGTATATCCATCATCAAAATCAAAACGTCCCATTACGAGCTCGGCGTAAGGGGGGGTATTTTTTTTCAACGCTCATGTGTTTTAGACAAAGGAAAAGAAAGACGTGACGTGGATGGATTTTCTGATGCAAAGATGAGTGAAGCTGGGGATCCTCGTCCTTGGAGACATTGGCAGAACTGTCCATCTGGTTTGGAGTGTAAAAAGGAAAAGAGAAAGAAGGGTGACAGAGACGTTCGTTCGAGATGAATTAAGAAGTTGAAAGGTAGCAAGGAAAGTCCAGCCTTGTCGGTAAAATATAATAAAACATAGGGGATAATGTAGAAGAAACATATAGACAACACTTCAAAGTGAGTCCCTTTGCGAGTCCGGCTCAAGTGCAGATGCGCAACTTATTAACGGTCAAAAGACGTGCCATTCGCTAGCGCAGTGAGCGAAGCATGCATTCTATGCAATGCTGTCAAAGCCATTCTTCTCTACACTATTCTTGTCGAAAGTGGCGCGAGGGCTGGTATTGGCTCGACCAAACACCTTTCCTCCCAGGCGGTTAAACTTTTTCGCCTCTGGAACTGTCGCGGCAATATCGAATAATCTGGACTCGACGGATTCGATAGCAATCTTGCAGAAGAGCGTAGAGAATAGGTATTGATCGCCTGCGTGGTTGTAGAGTGGGATTGTGCGGTACCCGTGCTTCAGATTGTTGAATTTCGCGGTATAGGTAGCAATAGCGGCGCTCTCTCTGCTATTATAGCTCTCTCCGTAGCTGGCGAGTTTCACGGACCACCGGACAAAGATCAGCTCCGGATGTTTCGTCGTCAGCGTAAACTTGAACTTTCCATTGGAAAACATGGGATTGAACCCATTTTCGCGAACGACATCGGTCTGGAATTTGAGCGGCGAATCATAGGCGTGGTTCAAGCCAGAGCCAACTTCTTTCTTGTCTCGCTTGTCGTTTGCGTGAAACACTTCAACCTCGACATAGGGATCCATTGATTTGTGTGCAGGCAAGTTTGCAGGGCGCATGAGCTGCTGAGCAGAGAGGATGTCGACGGAAAACGCTACGACGCATCGTTCCTTCTTTCCCTCCGCAATGGCCGAGTTGAAAGGTTGGATATGGATGCTGCGAAGTTCGGGAGGCTTCAGCACATAGCCAGATTCATCAGTGCCGCCCTGGAACATGGCGTTATTGAGTTGCATGCCCAGGTCGAACGTCTGCCAATTCAACGCCGCCATGTGCACGCCGCGCCGCCAGTAGATTAGAGGATCAAAGTTACTCGACGACAACCGGAGGCCATCAGGGTAAACTCGCATAAGATAGCGCATGTTGTGAATGTCGAGGGCCATTTTAGCATCCTTGGTGCGAGTGTGCTTGGCAAAACTGCTCTCCATAAACGAAAAGATGTGATTAAACGCCTTGGCCGCAGGATCATCGAGACCCGCGAATTTGACGCCGGCACAATAGACGCCGAGGGCGCCTAGATATGGCGTGGTTTTGTTATGTGATTTCTTCGTCTCCCATGCAATCTCACTTCCACTTTCTGTGTCACTAGTGCTGCTGCTCGGGGGCATATCATGCACCTCACCCTCAGCAATTGTGTTGACACGGCTCTTGCTGACCAGTCGGCGCGCTTGTTGAGTGGCCGACAGCAGCGGGCTTTGGGGAAGTGACTGCGAGGGCGGGATGGCTGCGCCATCTCCAACTGTTGGCCGCGATATGGGCGACGTGAGACTGTTCCCGCGGCGCCGACCCGCGGGCTCCGTGGAAACGCCTTCTTCTTTGCCGCTTGCTGGTCTAGGCTTTTTGACCTTGATGAGAATTCGCTCCATGAGTTCCGATGGAGACGGTAGTTTTTCTGACGAAGGGTCCAGCCGCTCCGTGACCAGCCTGTGCCCAAAAGCCTCCTTCATGATATCCACCATGAGAGCTTGTTGCGAAGGACTGCAGTGAACTTCGAGAGAAATCCAGAGGGGAAAACTGGATTTGGTAAATGCGTACTTGTTGATTGTAGTCATGACTTCCTTGAAGCTAATGGCTGAAGTCAGTGTTCTGCCGTGAACAACTTGCGGGTAGCCATCAGATCCATCCCAGCAGTCAACCTCGACGCATCGACAACCTTGGGCAAGGGCACGTATGTAGCCTTCAACGCTTGAATGGCCGGCAACCTGGCGACCAAGAAGATAGGTGTTGTGAGAACTAGAGATGAAGTATTCGTTCATGGGGCGATCCAACGTGTACAACGGGGGCTCCTCCATCAAAGTTGCGTTTTGCTTCGAGGCCAGAAACCCAACAAAGGCCGCCTCGGACATGTAGGTCACGTCTTCCGAGGAGCAAGATGAGTCTGGACCATCGAAACCATCAGATCTATGCTTGCGAACAAACTTGGCAAAATGCTTTTCCCACATGGCAGTGGTAGTGGCATCCACAGCTTCGCCCTGCTCCTCCCTCAAAAACGTTGCAAATTCTCCAAACGTGAGACCTTTATCAGGCTTGGAAGCGATTTCGCGGATGATGCGTTGTACCTCTGGGCGTTGCCGCATGAGTCGCACAAAGTCAAAGAACTCTGTAAAGTTGAGGGCATCGCGGTGTCGGGAATCAGCCAGCCTGAAATTGGCTTGCAGAGTAGACTGAGAGCTATAAATGTGCAAATTCTGGCAGACGCGCATCACACCCGCAATGTCGAGCTCCTCCTCGTCTTCAGTGCGTGGCCGGTCACCAAATTGCTTCGACATCTCCTTGTACCAGAACTGACGAATGGCCTTGTCATTGAACGTCATCAACGCAGTCATGACGTCTTGCCTATGTTGTAGCATGGCTTCCAGAAAATTGACCCACAGATGTGTGGTCTCGATACTGTCCGCTATCAAATGCATGAGTTTCGTTTTTGATTTGTCGGGCATAGTGTACAATATGGAAAACCATGTCAGACGGTCCCGTTCGGGAGCGTTGTATTCGCGAGCGTACTGTTGAATGTCGGTGCCCAGACGAATTTCACGAATGTCATCAACGTGAAGGAATTTCAGCGGCCGGTTTCGATCCCAAGTGAGCTTGTTTGTCTCACGTTCGTAAACCAGGCAGATTCGGTTGGATCGATTCTTCTTTTTGGACATTTTCCTTAGCCAAGTACCCTGCTGGAGCTGTAACGGAATAACTGGACCGGCCATGTTATTTCCACTGGCTGGGAGAGAACCTGTGGTGCTATTGGAAGAGGAGCCGCCCTTCTGGGACTGGTCCAGCAAAATGGATCTGAGGGACGTGAGCTCTTCACGTTCGTCAACCTCGGATTCAGAGTCTGTTATAGGAGTAGGGAACTCGGGGGGTGCAGGAGGTGCAGTTGCGTTGCTGTCACTGCGCCTTCTGAGAAAACAAGGACCAACGCTGCCATCGCGACTGGCTGGTGCAGCAGAAGATTGTCTCCGTCTGCTGGTAAGTGTCCTTGACGCTCGACTTGACAGCCTTCTGATCAAGTTGGTCTTGTTATTAGAGGTAACAGTTGTCGTCAGCGCAGGGGCCGTGGTACAAACGCTGTTGCTTCGGGACTCAGGACTCATCGCCTCCGCAATGGGGCACGTGCTACTCATCCAACTTTTCCCGAGCGAATTGGTGCTGCTCTTGCGAGTGAGGATGGACTCTGGCAACTGGAAGCTGCTGGAGAACTGATCCTCATCCCTAGGTCGAAGAGGTTCCGGTGAGGCCTGGATGGAAGAATTTTTTGTCAGGACTGCCGTATCTGGTGACATGATCGGAGATCCTTGCTGCGAATTCGAGGCGACAGAAGACGAGAAGCTCGTTGATGAAGGCGGTAGGTATGTTGGTTGTGATATGGAAGCGAAGGCGGTCTGTACTTGGCTAGGGCGAGTACGCCGCAGTTGTGCTGAGAGGGCAGACATTGTTGGTTCTGTCGAAAGGGAAGCTGCTGTCAGCTGCGCTTCGGATTTGCTAGTCGTCATAATTGTGTCGTTCTCATACTAGTCGCATCAGAGGATGAAAAACACGAGAAGTGAAAGAATAGAAAGAAGAAGGGGAGGAAGGAGGCCTAGATGTGTCTAAGAATGGCCGTATTGACGTTTATGAAGTCAGGGCAACTGCGGTATGCATGTTGGATAGGCCTGAGGAAGGAGCAGACGAGAACGAGAAGAGTACCGCAAATTGCGGGGAGCCGAATTGGCGAACCTGGGGAGAGGCGAGATGGATTTTGAATTGGCGTCTTGGCCTGGGTGTGGGCGTAGGATATTAAATATGGCCTTGCAGCAGAAAGGGCCTCGAGCAAGCAAACTGCAGAGCGGTGGGTTCGCGTGTGATGACTGATATCTGTCTATGGAACCAAGAAAGGAAACACAAAGAGCATAGACTCTCGAGCCCTTTCTGCATGAACGAGGTCGTAACAGGCGCTTCAGCAGGTGGTCCAGCCGACCAGGGCAGTTGCAAAACGAAAAAGAAGCCGGAGGTGAGGATCGGACGAGAACTAGAGACTAATCTGGAGCATCAGGTCGAGACAGAGGGGCCCGAGGCGCGAGACCAAATGTGAAATGTGTGTGATGAGCTGGCAAGTCTGCGTCCTTGGGATACATGCAGGTGTCTGTTTTGGGAGGCCGGGTGCTGCAAGTGCGCAGGACCTGTCATGAGCCACAAAGCAAAGGCGAATGCATGCAAGACAGGCAAAGGATGCGCCTTCGATTGGACAATGTACGTCAGAGAATGTGCGCGTGGTCAGGTGGACGATTGCGAACCCGTCGAGATTGCCCAGAAGTGGAAGTGAAGCGTGGCTGTCCAGCAAGGCGATTTGCGCCGACGAACGAGGTTGAAAGACTGGCGATAGTTGTGGTCTGTGGACGGACGACAGTTTGCGACAAGCAGCTGCACCACTGACCAGGCTGCACCAGGCTGCCCGTGGGTTTGGCTTACGGAAGCTTCCGAGATGAGCTTGCTACAGCTAGAAGACCGAGAGTCTGAGAGTCTGAGAGTCTGAAAGTCAAAGACCGGGCGAAGGCCTACGGGCAATATCCTGCTGCAAAATGCCGAAGCGAGATGAGGCTTTGGGGGCGAATTGAAGAAGGGAGCGATGTTGGGGGATGTCGTTCTTCGGGAGCTTCGCAGACGGGACTCCGGCGAAAGAAGGGGCCGCAGGGGAAATGAAAAAGGGCGATTGCGCCAAGACGCCGTGGCGCACGTCGATTTGTCGCGAAGCAAAAGCAAGAGCAGGCGAGAGCTGATCAGGCCACAGCGCAGAGCGGACGGCCACGCAGATGCACGCGCGCTGTGAGTCTTAGAGCCTTTGCTGCCCCCTGTTGTCTGCGCTATGGTTGGCTGCTTTGCCGCAAAGTGATTTGGGACTGGTGGCGTCGCGGTTGGCAACTTGGCCCCACGCGCTGTTAGCGCTTCGCAACGGGAGACTAATTCTGTCCTCCGGACTCGACTCCGATGCGGCCAGATGGCAGAGACAGACAGGATAAGACAAGACAAGACAGACAGACAGACACGCAGGCAGCCGGTGCTGCAGGATCGGGATGTTTCCAATCGCACTTGCTAGACACTTGTTGACGCAATGGTGGCCAGAGACCGGCAGACTGGCGTGTTGCAAACTTGCAATGTTGATCTCGTGTCCGAGTGACGCGAGGCGGCGCGGGAGACAAGAAATCGAATTGAGGAGCCGATTCTGGAAAGGGCGGGAAGCCATGCACGTGAAGCACCTACATACCAGGTGTATGTACTTACATACGGAGTACATGCATACATGTACAATGTACATTAGGTACCTAGCCCGGATAGATTTTTATGTGGTTTTGGCAGGGGAGCCATGCTTGTCCCAGGAAGTCCCTAACTTTAGCTTGCATCCGGGAGCAAGGGGGTGGTTCTAGAAAAGTCCGGAAGGGACCCCCGGGAGGGGAAGAAGGAAAGAGTCACAGCATCACAGACGAACCGGCAGCGCTCCCAGGCGTGTGACTTCAAACTTTTGAGCGCGCGCCGGTCCAACGCAACGGGATCTTGGAAAGGGAGGGTGTACGTCGATGAACTGCCTGTGATCATGTCTTACGAATAGTAGATAGGTATCATGTATGGAGCGGCTTGGCGTTGCAATCTCGCCGAATTGTCTCGTCTTCCCCCGTCTCCAGACTTTTGACGTAGCCATGGTTCGTGTGGGTGTGGGCAAGAGTCGCAAGACGGCCACATGGACTTACAAGCCACGCAGCAGGGGAGCTGCGCGCAAAGGGAAGGGCACAAAATACCTAAATGGTTGAGAGAAGAGGGAATTCGTAACTTCTTTTCTTTTTTTGGTGGCAAGAAACTAAGATGAAGGGAAAGGGATGCCTAGAAATGCAGAATGACGAGACATACTGGAGCAACATCGGATGGCGGAGAAGTCAAGCGAGCTACCTAGCCAAATACATTTGTCGGTACCTACAGCTACATACCTACCTACGTACGTAGGAGAGAGAACAGACGCTTGGCAGAAGGTCACGACTCACAACATTGCGTTTCAATCTGCTACCAGAACTTCTCACACGGAAAAGCTGCTGCCCATCATGGCATGCTCTCCGTCTCAACCCAACGAGGCAACATTAGAGGCGTATGAATGGAAATACATACGAAGTAGTACATAGGTACATACATGCGTACCTAGGTACCTGTAAGATACCTAGGTGCCTAGGTACTCCGTACATTATTAGCTGCCATTGCAATCCTGCGTCTCTTCTCTGCTGAGGAAGAACCAGCCCGGGCACCTGGGATGATGGATCGCGATGTCTTGTCCTACCCATTTAGTCTTCCCGAAAACCCAAGGCAAACCGCCAGGTTTGGGATGCCGTCCAGCCTTACATGTAGGTATGTACCTACTCCGTACATACATAGCTTGTTGTTCCAAGGGTGTTGCCAACTTGCCATGCGACTCGCGAGCCTGGGTAGACCCCCCCCGGGAACAATTGGCTTCTTTTTCCATTCTCTTCTTCTTCTTCCAACTTCCAAGCTTCCATGCGATCTTGAACTGCCGTCCCCGTCCCGATTGCTTGATGGGTCAGTCGTCTGGGAAGCGGGGCAGATGACAAAATGTGCATCAAAGACCCCTTCATTCTCGCGCGGGATGTACCCCGTGGGTACTCCGTAGTAGAGTTGGTGACATTTTTCATCTCCAAGCAAAAGCTTGGCAGATTGGGCAGATTGACTAGCCACGGGAAACGCCTGTTTCAATGGCTTGGCGCGCGCAGCGCACACAAATCACACGATACATGCGAACCGATGCCCTTGCAATTCTTGGATCTTGGAGCGGCATTACAATTGCACCATCTCGTAATGCACACAAATCTTGTTGGCGCACTGGCCAATGTACCTACATACCTACCTATTATCATGGACACATGAAAAGCGCAAGTTGAGAATCACGATGCAACGCCGACCCCGTACTACGATTTACAATGCCACCTTGTGAAACTATCACCCAGTTCTGCCACAGCTGTTCATTGCGACCCTCACACTGCGGGGTACATAGGTAGCCACGTAAGGCTGGCATGACGGCCGCTGTAAAATAATGTACATACATACATACCTATAGCGCATATGACTTCCCATGTCAAATGTCATTGATGATGATACTCCGTACATACCTCTGAGTCCCTGTTCAGGCACACGCGTCTTCATAAGTCATGTATGAACGGATACTTACTGCATATGTACTCCTTCGGACTTTGACAACATGATCGGAGATCGAACCAGTATCGGAATATATTGTTGCAAGACCAAGACTATGTTTCATCTCTGGTGAAAGCAGCGCTGGCGCAACATGGTGTGTAAACCTTGTCTCGAAAAAATTACAACCTCTGACGAAACACGCTGATCATAACAGAGAATGTACCTATGTACATACCTACCTTTGCAACAGAAGGTTCTGCTCAGAAATGAGTGGCGTTCGACTTATTTGGCAACTAGTGCGTAGTCTGTTGCCGGCTTCCACCAGTTATCAAGTGAATGTTCGGCATTGCAAGTCAATGTAATAATAAGCACAGCGTCAGCATGTCTTCCCCCTCCACCATATGTATTATTATTCTTCGACAAGATCGGGTCCCCGCCTCCGATCTCTCCCAACCCGAAAACACTACCTAGGTAGGTACCTACAGCGCGAACACAATCCAGCGCCCTCTGAGTCAAGACTTGGGTTACTCAACGCTTCTGGCCAAGTCGAGGATAAATAGTACATACCTACATACCTAGATAGGTACGCCACAATGCGCTTGATCGGGCGTAGGTAGGTAGGTAGGTCAAGGCTGCTTTGCTTACAAAGGCCATGCATGGCGTCGTCGTCGCGGAATTTGATGTTGAACCGGGACCCCCCTCCCCCCCCCAACTCTTTCAGGGGCGCTCTAGGCAAGTTGGTCGCCAAAGTTGAAAGCTTCAAAGCGGAGCCAAACACGCCTTCCCGGTTCAAGGCTGGTTTCCCCTTTTGGGGAGGGGGATCCTTTTTTCTCTTCCATTTCGTTTGCTGCCTTGTTGTGCTCCGATGCACCCCGCATATCGGGTCTGTGTGGGGGTTAGCCCGTTTTCTCGCTGCAAGCGCTTTCACAACCTTCCATCGGGTCCTCGCCTCTCCTTTTTCCTCCCAGCAGCCCACTCACAAGCTTTGGAAAAGACGCAAACGGTGACGCATCACAACTCACCTTCGTCTCCGTTGATCCATTGCATCAACAATCAACATTATCAACGCGTGTTGAGGTTAGTGCTCATAACAACATGCTTTGGGGCTTCTTAGGTCTGCGTACATAGGTACACAGGTATACCGTACGGAGTACCTATCTACCTTACAATTAGGTACCTAAGGACTAAGGTACCTCGACGTGAGCTCGCCACCAAGTTTGTTTCCGGAGCCTGAGCCGATGCTTTCAGATGATGAATTCGGCCATCCAACCGTGGCGCCAAGAATTACGCTGGAAGTTCTCGCGACAGGGGCTTTGGAGCTCCCCACCAACCGACGAGATGAGTCAAGGATACGAGGGGCACGCCGCACGAGGGAGACCCGAGCCCGGCCGTGTTCTTTCTTTCTGGACTCCCGGATGCCGTCTGTCGCACGCTGTCAGGCAATACATACCTAGGCACGTATGTTCCTACGTTTCACACGCCAAGTCCAGCGCCCAGTCGAGTCGCAATGATACCTACTCGGCGTGGTCAAGGTCGCGCATAACATTCGATTCGTCACTCGCACGTAATATTGCTGCAATAATGGTGTTCTTGCATCATGTCATCACAATACGTAAAAGATGTGAAGCAAAGCCAGCTATACCTAGGACGCTTATTTGGCAAAGTTCCGGCCAGCCTGCATGTAGTGTATCATGTAGGTATGTAGGTACTTTCACCGACTTTTGCGTGCCCCGGAATTAGTCAAGTACATACGGAGTATATGCATGTGCAGCTGCCGGAGCACGTCGCGTGGTGCAGGAACTGGTCAGATCCAACTACCTAGATCTCGGATTTGCTTTAGCGAAGCCAAGGTACAGATGAATCGTAGCGTTGGGGGCTACGTGCATGCGTGGGTGCATCATGCATGTGCATGTACGGAGTACGGACTACATACATATGTAGTCCCATTATTGCTACAGTAGCTACCTACCTACCTACCTGTGCTATTTCCATGCTATTTGAGGACTGACTTGAAAGTAGGATAGATAACGCTGCGCAAAAGTACCCACCTACTTGATTGAACATGCACAGCAAAGTTGTCTTTTGCCTCACTGGCTTCAAGATCAAGGAGCCGTGCCCATAATCAGCCAAGACAGATGACGTCACCAATAAAAGCCCATGTCCGGGTTGCGCCTTGAGTCTTATGTACGGAGTACGGAGTACCTGCGGAGTACATACATACAAGCCTTACGGAGTATTACAAAGCCTTATTCGAGGTGGCCATTCTATCCAATCTAGGTACCTCATGTACGTAATGTAGCGGTATCAGGGATACTCCGTACAGAGAACTCGTGTTCGTGGGCTACTCGTAACTCCGTACTTTTCCACCTTTGTCTTCTACGTAGGTACATATGTACCTATATGCATTAGGTACCTAACTTAGGTACTCTATGTAGATATGTACTCCGTATCTTGATGCCTCAGAGGCTCAGACTCTCCAACGTTGTCATCTTGACTGGTCTCAGGTTCGATCTAGCCTCCAGGTACTACTCCAGGTCAATGAACGAGGCACAAATGCCAAAGACTGCAGTCAATTTTGGGAAACAGCCTCAATCACTGGCATTTTGGTTCATCTTTGCTCTAGCTTTGCACGCAAAGTTGGTGTCAGCGCACTGTGGCAATGATTACCTACCTCCAGGTAGCGATGCGCTGATGAGAACTTGTTTGCATCCCTTTGTTGCCCAAGCTTCTGCCTGACTCCGGAGAGAGGTACATACCTATTGACGTATTGACAGTGGACACGCCGCACCCAGTGCAGGACCGGTCACGACTCGCGGATGAGAGGACTCGACTCAGTAATTTCTGAAGTTCAGAACTTCAGGATTATTGATGAGATAGTATTACTGTATTACTATGCTGCCAGTAATGGGTAAGGCAAGCATGCTATTCGAACATGTTTGCCCATTCTCATGCATGTTCGTGGACACCCTCGTCAACCCTCTATTTCCAGATTCAGATGAAGGGTCGTGTCGGCACGCGCTTGCGTTGCATTTCATGGTTGAGCCCGCGTCCCAAGCAGCTGAGACCATGGAAATTTTCACGACCAAGTGGTGCAGAAAACCCACGTGCACCTCTCTAGACATGCAGGCCATGCTGACACGGCAAACTTGACAACTTGGCTGTTGTGTTTTGGTCATATGTACAGCACAGGACACTAGGCAAAGGCGAATCGTTACTGTTACATGCGTATCAATTTCTTTGTCCTTTGACCAAAGCCCTGACAAACCCCGCGAACTCACCTCACGTGGGCATCTCGGTCCGCAATCGTGGCAGCTGCTGGATGGCCCGAGAGTCACTCAAATCTAGCTCTACCTCGAGCTGTGCACACGTACATTGTGACACAACACAGCGTTGTACGAATAATAAGAGGGCGAGGGGCCGCGAGGCTGGTACTGTACTTTTTTTTTCTAAAGAGCTTGCAGGACAGGGTGATATCGAATGGCGGGGAGAGAGAATTGTAAGACGTACATAGGTACCTACCCGGGGCCGTCACAGGCCTCTCACGTCGAACGCTTGAACAGAAGGCCACCATACCAAGCCCAGAATTGCGAATGTCGAATGTCGGTGAGCTACTACGAACTGCTCCGCCATTTCTTATCATTCGACACAACTCATTATCTCGATCGCGTAGGTGTCTACTTTGACAACTGTCCAATGGTGCAAGAGCGCCGGACTCTTAGGGGGGTGGTTATACATTGTTGTACTCGGCCCTACTTGGATAGGTAGTTCGATCATCGATGACACAAAGTAGAAGAAGAGCACAAAGAAGGAAGAGTCATATCATGGCGGAGCGCGGATATGTGCAAGCCCGGCCCGGTTCCGAGTTCGGCGGGCTTGTCCAACGTGACAGCCCATATATGATACCTATACTCAACCATAACATGGAGACAGCCAAAGATGAGGATAACTGGTCCACAGGCTTGTGGTACAAATATATACAGGAGGGTACACGAGGAATTCGACCAGAGCCCGATTTCGCATACATGTATACGATCGCAGTCCTCTGAGCTCTCTCGTCTTGACATAGGACATAGCGTGTGAGAAATACATGTCTAACCCTCCAAGTCAGCCACTATCGTCGGGACCGTATCTTGTCTGCTAGGGCGGCTATGTTTATGTCGATACAGAAGTAGTTGAAAAATCCGATACGATTTGAAACTGTCGCGCGTGATGACCACCTGAATTTGCCAGGATAGACAAAGGCGTTCAAGTGTTACACGAGGCAGCACAGCATCACGGTATTTTGCGGCCCCGCGATGTCCTCTTAAACGGTATTCAAACGGTTATGCCGCGGGCAGCGCCGGGCAGCGCCACAATGACGATACCTAGACCAACGGGCGCACAAAGAGCCAGCCTGCGAAGCCTTATTAGCCCAGAAGCCCAGAGCATCCACGTGTCGACATGCAAATTTGACTCGTCACATGCACATACGCGCGCCCTTGGCACATTACACAGACGGGGGACCCTTGGCGACGCTTTGCAAGGGAAGGGAACTGCCGCTTCTAATTACCCCTTAGCGGATATTGCCAGACTACCTAGGCGGGGTTTACAGTTTCACACATGATGATGAAGGGCTGGAAGGCAGGTCTATGTACCCGATCTGTAATAATATCGGTATACAGTATCATACATACCTACCTTAGACCTAGGTATGTACCTAGATATGTGTCTAGGGAAGCCGGCTAGGCAATCAACTGGGACGTTGTCGCTTTGTATATTCTCCCGCCATTGAGGCCTCTTCGTGGCATAAAATAAGAGGAGCGATCGCCAGGTTCGAGGTTCAGGGTTTGGAGATGCCAGAACAAGGCCTCAACTGCTTCAAGTAAGCTGCGCGCATCTAGAGGTCTTAGCCCGAGGCTAATCGTATCATACTGAAAAGGTTTCGGATTCTGTCTGAGGTCTGACTTGGTTCGTCTCAGCCGAGGCGCCTCTCGCGGCTCCCCTGTGCTGGGGACATACCTAATGCACAGGGATGTGCCACACCAGCCCGCTGCCCGGCAAGTCAGGCCGAGTTTGATGATATCATTGATATGTTCCTCTTAGAACGATGATGAGTTGCTTGAGGTGCTTGAGGAAGAAACAATCTTTAAATCAAGTCAGTTCTGATCTGCGCCTACTTCGTGCTGACCACTTGAAGCGCCCATCTTCGAATCGCTCTTTTCCCCGGACCCCTTGCAACACCAGCCTGGTCATGGAAAACGCAATGCATCAAAGAGTTACGTGACAGGAATCTTGAACGATACACGAACACACAAATCCAATGCTTCTTGTGGAGCGGAGGCTCACATGCATTGTCAGGAAGCAAAGAGCCATAACACGCGTAGGTAGACCGTGGACGACGTATTCCCAAAAGAAAAGAAATGTATACTCCGTAAAGACTCAGAAGGTCCAAAAAGTGGGATTAGCTGCTGGAATGGTTGATATATGATTCATCAACTGTGATATAACATCGCCTGCCGGAAGGGGGGTCCTGTCGTGTACTCTTCCGTCTGACTTCTGTCTCGTGTGAGATCTGGTGATACTTTCAGACGAGCTATGACAGCCTAGGTATGTATCAGCCATCAGCCGCGCAGAGTCAATGCAGCAATGCCGACTCCCGAGTCTACCCCGTCCAACGTTGTTCCAGTCATTGAACGTGCTTACCAACAGTGTCGCTTATCGGTCTTGTGTTCCTTTATTCGATGGATCATGGATTTTGCTGCAATGACACTGCATTCGATCCGGGTATGCCGCGAGCGAAGGATTGTGAGTCGTCGCAATGTCGACTGCCGGATGAAGTAAAGATGTCCTCGCATAACAGAAACGGCAATGCATTTCACGAATCGGAACGAAGAACGGATTGAGAGTAGCAAAATGCATCGAGATGGCTTGTTTCTTTCAAGGATTCTTCAATCTTCGGCTTTCTACCAGGAGCAAATATAGAATAGACTCTTTGAGTCTTTGGACCCCACGCTCCAGGGCCGGAACTCGGCAGGAACATTGCAGATGCAGGTCATTCATTATACCTACGTGTACCATCCCGCGTTTGTACTGCCGGGATCTTTGTATGCATCCGTATGGATAGGCACATAGGTAGGTAGCTGCAGATGATGCAGGGCTGCAAGGACTCAGGACGCGGGTCAACGATGAGAGCTCGTGCTGTTACAACTTACAAGGCAAGGCATCTCATTCTCTACCTTACAAGTTTTTCCCACCTTCTCTTCCGATGGACCGTTTCCTTTTCCTTTTACCATCTTCTTTGAGAGCCTCTCCAGCGCGTCTTGGTGATTCGCGTGAGCTGGTCAGCAGTCCTAAATGGACGTATAGTCTTCCAAGAACTTGAAAGTAGATTCTGAAGTAATCTCTCGGACAAGCAAGCAAGTCAACGGAAGGAAAGAACGGGCGTGTGGTAACAAATGTATGCCCATGAGGTCACAGGTTGCCAGTTGGCACTGACACGTTGAAGAATCGCAGAATATATTCCCCCCCGCCCCCCCAGTTTTTTCCCTTATAGTGACTCTCGAGTCTTGGTTATAGCTTGCTGCAGTGAACTTTGAAGTCGCCATCCATCGTCTATCATCTTTCGCATGACCGTGAAGAACAGGCCAAACGAGACCAGCAGATCGACGACATCGAATTTCACGCGGCCGTTGCATCTACTCGTCGGGCACTCAAACTCCCTTTTTGCTTGAAACAGCAGCGAGCTCCTCATCTTGCTTCCAGAACAATGTGACCACATCATTGATGATTACCTTATGATGCCTATGCGGAAATTGCACTTAAAAAAGGCCATGTTATCCAGGAATATCAGGAGGGAAGAGCCGTCAGCAGTGAGCACTGCAGATTCCAGAGTCCATGGGTGATGGGATGGCATCCGAGACGTCACGACACATGAAAAGATATCCATCATGTTTCGGAAATAAATCGTTAAACTTGATGGGTTAAACTTGATGGCGGGGGGGAAGAAGGCACTGGGCAAGCAATTAAATTCACCCCTCCGGGTCCCTTATAAGTCCCGCCTCATGTCGATATGAGGTACATACGGAGTACGGACATACATATGTACATACCTAAGTAACGTAGGTATCTCTCTTGGACCTTATTGACGGCAAGCTACGATACATGTAACATACCAACAAGGGGCAACAAACTCAATCATAGCCGGAACAGGGGCTCAGGAAAGTTTTGTTTCAAGATAGTACATACTACATGTGCATTGGTCTCGCAGCCACCAAGATGGCCTGGAACTCACCCGAGACCACGGCGCCTCCAAAAGACGAAACCGAAACAAAAACAAAACCCACGACAAATTTCCTATTTCAGGTAGCGAGCTATTCATTTCATGTCTCGTCTCAGGTCTGGTATGGTATGGAAAGTGCGTTTCCTCTTGAAACCACCTGCAAGGTTGGAAACCCGCGGCTCGCTCAGCTAAACCGAGTTCTCTCGAGTTCTCGACACAATTCAAAACAGAGTACGTACATTAGGAGATAGTATATACAAGGTACCTATGTACATACCCCATACTCAAAAAGCGAAGCCAAAACGCTTGGGGGTAATCAAGTGAATCACTCCAATAAGAAGAAGAAGAAGATGGAAAATACATACAAGACCAACCGAAGCATACATACCTACCTATACACATAGGAAAAAGGTGCGTCACAGAAATTCAGAACTCCACTGTCCAGCCATTCTTTTCTGAAACGCCCCCCGACGCAAGCGCGTCTCGCGACATCACACCAATCAAAAGGAGCGCATTGATAGGTGCAACTTGCAAGGACGACTTCTCCTCTCCCCACTGAATGCGCCTATGATCGATCGAATGCATGAGTTTGGGTTCTTCGGTTCCAATGTGCGGCGTAGGCACATACATACCTACATACCTACATACCTACATACACACAATATACATACGAGGAACTTCGTCCGGGACGACAAGGGATAACTTTGCAGGGCAGGGTGGTCAAGTCGGGACTCGGGACGTTGATTGGGGCGCGTAGGGGTCTAAGGTCTTGCGGTCTAGGTAGGTGGGTTACAACTTACAGCCTTACAGCTTATCTGACACGGGACCAGATGAACTAGGTAGACGCGATGAAACGTTTCGTCGAGACTCAGCTTGTCTTCTCTTGTATATTGAGTATATGTGAATGGATTGATTCAAATTGTCCGCTAGATAGGTACCTATGTATGGAGGTATGTAGTATGTACATGTAACATGTATAATGATACATATACAATACATATTAGTAGCTCACAGTGCACACGAGACGGACGTGAATGCAGAAGGATCTTGAGTTCTCCGGAATTCTCTCCCTTTGGCACCCACGTTTCACCATTCGCGGCTTCTGCCTTTCTGGGGAAAGCTTAGAGATGGTCCATGGAGGAGAGCGGGGAGGTTCGGTCGAGGTACATAGGTAGGCGGAACATATATATCGTGTTTTGCATCAGGCAGATGGAACGAGGGGACAGAGGCATGTGTAGGTAGATAGAAGCCGTCGGGTGCATGAGTAGTCGTTTGACGCGGCTGGCTTGATATTACGCCTAGCATGCGCGGCGACCTTGGCTTTTTCACAAAGAGCTTTTCATGGATGAACATGTACACAGCTGCTCGAGCGATAAAACACCCACCCACCCACAACGAATGCCACACACCCATGACATGATCCATCCACGACATTTCTCATATCATATATGTACCTTCGTAGTCCTTCCTGCAATGACACCTCCGGGTTACCTCTGGGGTCTTCACCCATCAACCGCAGGATACCTAGTGCGTCTGTTCAATCTCCCGAATCATCTGTCTCGTGCGAGGGTTGTCCTCAAAACTAGCCTGAATCAGATCCACCACCTCCTGCGCCGTAAAGTAGTCACTTAGTTTCTGCTCGCACCACAGGGCGCGTATGCCGTTGAGATCGCTCTGCAGAATCTCGCCCAGATACTTTAATCGCGGCCAGTGCGGCGCATACTGTTCTGTCGTGGGCACCTCGTTACGCACAGGCTCCGAGCCGGCGAGTTTGCTGGGCAGGAAGAGCGTGTCGAGCGTCGTGGTCGTGACGATGAGATGCGCGATTCGATATGCCTCGTCCTGGCCTATCGAGGCCATATCCAGTACGTCCGTCACGATGCGGCTCGCGAGAGCGTCCACCAGGGAGCCAATGGCCTGGGACCAAACGGAGCGGGGCACGATGCTTTCCCACGTGCTGGCCATGGATCGGATGCGTGCTATCCCGGCTTCTATGGCGCCGGCTGCGTCGTCTTGCTGAACGATGCTTTGTGAGCTGCCGAGGAGGTCTTGCAGAACAGTTCGCTGTAACGTCATCTCGTTTGCGTAGCTACGGTTGGCGAAGTTCTCGAGCGTCTTGATGTCGTTGTCTAGGCGTAGCATGGTCTTGGCCCGCACCGGGAGATCCTCCCGCTCTTTCCAAGCCTCGGAAAACTTGGTCAGTTGTTCCGCCATGTACATGGCGTCATTGTACAAGTACCTGTCATGATGGTGTTGTCTCGTGATTAGTGAATAGAACCTCATGAGGTTGACACCTCGAGGGCACTCGTAGTGGTCAGGAATTGGGTTTTGTGTCCAACAACACTTACATGTTACCGCCAACAGCCAAGGAGTAGTAGTAGGGCGAGATGGCTCTGAAAAGCGCCAAGACCAGAGTTGGCAAATTGAAGAGACCCGGCGCGGTAGACGCGATCAGCTGATACTTGTCTTTCTCCTCGATCAAAGTCGCCCCGTCTTCCAACGTGGCAGTAATCATGTTCAGAACTGGCTCCGGCATGGACGAGATGCAATACTTTTCTTTAAAAACGAGCTCCTTCTTCTCTTCGGGACGGGCTGGTTTCTTTGGCTTCTTTGGAGAAGACTGCTTCGTTGGCTCCGGATCTGCGGTTAAGTCTTCATCGCCCCAGCCCCATGCATCGGCACCGGCATCATCATCGTCGTTTTCGCTTTTCTCTTCTTCTTCCACCAGTGACTGTGCATCTTCAGCCTTCTTCGTCACGTCGACTTGCTCACTGGAGTCTTCGGCAGCAGGTCCATCGTCTTCTCCCCAGCCCCAAGCATCGGTGCCGTCATCTTCGTTGGCCGTTGCTGGTCGGTTGGACTCTGGAGCATCCGTAGCCTCCGTAGAGATTCGTGAATCCTTCGCACCCTCTTCGTTGTCCCACGCGTTATCCCAGGCAGCTCCCCAGTCGTTGGTGTCGGCCGAGGCACCGGCACCCGTAGTTGCTAGCTCGTTGCCCTCCGAGACGGTCACCATGTGCTTTTCGATCCTCTCCACGAGCCTTGGCTCTCCGATTCCTTGAATGAGCTTCGTTCGAACGGTATCTAGAGCCATCTCTCGGCACCGTCCCAGCCACGTCATGTGTGCTTTGCTAACCCATTCCTTGAGGGCCTCGAAGCCGGTATAGCCATTCGTTTCGAGGGCACTACAAAATGCCTGTACGCTCTGCGTAATGGTTTGGAATCGTGCCATATCTTTCAGCGATGATGGAATGGCCGGGTTCAGCCACTGCTGGATCAACCTTGGTATCAGGTCTACCATCACAAACCCTCCCAGCCCGCTGAGTAATTCTTCTGGCACTTTTTGCGACACAAAGGCCAAAATGACTTGCAGGTCAGACAGAAGCGATTCAACCGAAGCGTCGTTTTGCCCTGACAAGGCCAGCTCATCATCATTGACCTTGATACCGAATTGGGTTTGCCTGGTTTTGTCCATTCTCGGCGAAACTATGGCCCCATTCAGATTCCTCCATAGCTGCTCCATGCGCTCGTCGGTTTCTTTGTATGCTTTGAGCGCAATCACGGCCTCTGATAGAGTCATGCCGCCCGCTACGACACGTTAGCTGATAAGGCTCGTCCTCCAGGAATGGAAAGCCTCACCCCACGTACATACCAGGAAGAGACGCGCGAATGGTTACTTTCCCGTCCTCAACATTAAAGTGAACCAATTCTTTCCATAACTGTGTGAATACTTCGTGAATGCTTGCTTTCAACGCAAAAGCTCGATGGTCCAATATCTTGATGATTCGACATGTTTTACTCACGCCCACCTCGTCCAAGGCATTCCATGATTCTATCAATTGTTAGCCATTTCTAGAACAGCACACTCCATGAGTCATTGGATGGTTTGGAAATGCCTGAACCCACGTTCAAGAAGGCGCAGAGCTTCCAGGACCCGCCCATCATTCTGCGCCATTTCGACCTGGGTCAGAAGCTCGTCCAAGCCTTTGATTTTCGCCAGCACGGTTTGTATCTGTTGGCTGTATTGCACTTCGCGATTCAGAAATTGCACCTTCTCCTCAGCCTCTTCTATAGCCTCCCCGGATACTTCGGGCGCTTCCGATTGTCGTACAATGTCATTCGCAATCGTCTTGGAGCGAATGATGTCCTCCTGCAAGGCCTTCGCGTGCCGAGCCCAGGAGCTGACCTGGTCTTTTGTCTCTTCGTTGATAGTATGGACCTCTCTCTGCCGCAGTGTAAGCGAATAGTTTCTTCCTCTCGTTTCTGGTCTTCTTCCCGACAGAATACCCAGCTCACGGCTCACGCACCTCGAGATTGCGCTTGGCCTCTTCCAATGCCTCAATCGTAGGCTGGAGATCTATCTCCGAGACGAGTGGTATCGATGAGATTTGCTCGGGAAACTGGCCCTCGAGCGTAAAGTTGACAATGGCATCGCTGAGCTGTTGGGGTGCTGCAGCGGTGGCCATGGCTTGTGGCGTCGCGCGCGCGGATGGCGATGATGTTTCTTCCGTCGCGTTGGGTGGCAGACGGTAGACGATCTCAGCCCTTGGAGACTTTAGGCGTAATGTTGTACGACGCGCGAGGAGGTCATGGCATCTGGGTTGGGTGTGTGTTTGCGCCTGAGAAAGCGATCGCTGCTACACAGCGGCATCGCGGACAAGCTGTCAACTTTCGCTGTCAACTTTCCGAAGGTCATCATTGGGAAGTGGGGCCAGTTGATGTACCTAGGTACATACATATGTACGGAGTATGTATGTAGGTACATATATATACCAGGTACCTCATAACGTGAATATGTACCTAATGTATACCTCCTGTAGGCTGTAGCCTGTGAGGCACCAGGAGGAGGGGCAGCCGCACATACATTTTGAAAGGCTCAGCCGCGTACCGGAAATCTCATCACCCGAGATTTTGCTATCCATTGCGCGCTGATGCCACCTCGTGGCCATCTTGAGTGATTATCTAGTCGTACAGAAGAGCCCAGTCCTCCTTTCGTTCACGTCCACGCTGTCGTACACGTTGTCGTGACTCATCCATAGCGGTTGTCCGTGTGGGAAATCATCTGCAAATGCCCGCAACTTGCAAGTGACAGCAGCGGGGTAACTTAGGTATTTTGACGGCCTTTCCTCCTCCGGAGTAGGCCCCTCCTGAGCCACATTCTCGGCCGACTACGATTGTTTGTCAACCCCTTCCACACACACATCCACACCATCGCACCATCCGAGGTCTGCCTGCGTGATCTCTTTTTGCTCCATTCGATCCTCAGGAGCTTCTTGCGTTGGTGTTTTCTCGTATTCTTGTCCACGCATTCTGGGCGTGTAACGGCAGGTGAGTGGAGGGCTCGATAGCTCGGAGAATCCGTAACACATCCCACGCCCATGACTTCGTCTCGCTCTCCGTCCCTTCAGGAGGCTTCGTCTGCATGCCGCTTCTCGGCGGTTTATGTCGTAGGCTGGGTTGCAACCGTACGTTCTATGCCATCCCGTGGTCTGAACGTGGCTTATAGCCGTTGGAATTCGTTGCCCAGGTCCAAGAGTCATCGATACCATTGTGACATTGAAACGCCCTATTTCCATGGGCAAGATGGAGTCCACTCGATCTCGATACATGTATCCATAGGTACCTATGTATATATGTACGAGAGACAGCGCGGGCCATCTTGTCTCGGCCACCTTTTGTTTTCCGTCTTCTTGTTATGTTTACTTCTTGCGCCTCTCCCCGTCCAGCTCGGATTCCCGTGGAGAGAGGCTAACAAATGAAAAGGCAATTTGGGTCTTAGGCGCAAGATTGCATCGGCATATTATTTCACTATGCCTTCCACAACTCGGCAGTCGCAATTCCGCAAAGTCCAAAGCTTTGCCACGGATTATGCGCCATGTACCATCACGCAATATGTGTCTGAGAGAAGTGGCATGCAAGTCATTGTTGCTGACCGTCAAGGGCCAAAGATCAATGGATACTTTACGCTGGCTACGGAAATTCTCGACGATTCAGGCGCGCCTCACACTCTGGAACACCTGATCTTCATGGGCTCAAAGAGCTACCAGTTCAAGGGTCTCCTCGACAAGCTTTCCTCCCGAGCCTACTCTGGGACAAATGCTTGGACAGCAACGGACCACACCGCATACACTCTCGAGACTGCAGGATGGGAGGGATTTGCTCAAGTTCTCCCTGTCTACCTTGAGCACATCATTCTACCCACCATCACAGATGAAGCCATTGCTACCGAGGTTTGGCACATAGATGGCGAAGGAAATGATGCTGGTGTTGTGTATTCCGAGATGCAAGCTGTGCAGTTCCGCAGCGGAGAGATCATGGAACTCCAGGCGCGCCGTTTGTTGTACCCTCAAGACGTTGGCTTTCGCTACGAGACGGGTGGTATGACGGAAGCGCTGCGTGTCCTCACGCCAGAAAGGATCCGCCAGTTCCACCGCGACATGTACCAGCCGCGAAACTTGTGTCTGGTCATTGTCGGAGAAACTGACCATGAAAATCTGTTGCAGATCCTGGATGAATTCGAAGAGGGCGTCAAAGATGACATACCTCCTCTGGATGCAAAGTTTCAAAGGTAGGCCTTGCGAATACATGTATACTGAAACGAGAAGCAAGGGCTGGACATCCCGAAGCGCGCTTTTCAGACACTTGGCTAAGCAAGCTACTCTCTTTTTTAGACCCTGGCTTGACTCTGCCCAGCCACCGGCCTTGAAGGAAACCGTCGTCACCACCGCCGAGTTTCCCGAAGAAGACGAGTCTGTCGGCGAGATTCTCATTGGATTCTTTGGTCCTAATTGCAACGACTTGATAGCTACGTCGGCCCTCAGCATCTTGTTGACATATTTGTGTGGCTCGTCGGTTTCAATCCTCGAGAACGTTCTGGTGGAGAAGGAAGAGCTTGCCAGTTCCATCGTCCAGTGGTGGGACGCGCGCCCCAATTCAGTCATATGGATTCAGCCTACAGGTGTTGCTACGGAGAAGCTGGAATTTGTCGAGAAGCGACTCTTTGAGCTTCTCAAGGAGGTGGCATCGAAGCCATTGGACATGGATTACATGCTAGACTGCATCAAGCGGGAGAAGCGCCAAGTCAAGTACCACGCCGAGACGTCGGAATCATTCTACGCCACCAACATCATCACCGACTATCTATTTGGTAAGCGAGACGGATCTAGTCTCAGGGAACTTGCGACTCTCAACGAGTACGACGAGCTGGAGAAGTGGACAGACGAGCAGTGGCGAGCGTTTTTGAGCAAGTGGATTGCAGACGCTCACCATGTGTCCGTATTGGGCAAGCCCTCGCACACGCTCGCCAAGAAGATGAAGAGTGAAGAAGAGGAACGCATTTCCAAGAGAAAAGAGGACCTGGGAACGGAAGGACTGGCAAAGTTGGCAAAGAAACTCGAAGACGCCAAGAAGAAGAACGACGAGCCTATTCCTGCTGATGTAATTGATAGATGGGACGTCCCTGGCACTGAGTCCATCCATTTCATCGAATCTGACACTGCACGATCTGGTCGGGCTCGATCAGTCGGCCTTGGAACCGGTCCAGCACAAAAGATCATTGACTCTTCCTCGGATGGAAGACTGCCGCTCTTCATCCAATTTGAAGATGTACCGACCAGCTTTGTGCACGTGAACATTCATATGGGTACATCACAGGTTCCCGTGCAGTTGAAACCGCTCCTGTCCATCTTCAGTGACAACTTCTTCAACACCCACATCACCAGGGACGGCAAACAGGTCGACTTTGAACAGGTAGTCATGGAGCTCGAACGAGACAGCGTAGGCTATAGCATTGGATCATCTAGATCTTGGGGCGATGCCAACGGCTTCCTGATCCAGTTCCAAGTCGAGCCCGAAAAATACGCCGCCGCTGTGAACTGGCTGAGGACCATGATGTTCGACTCCGTCTTCGACCCCCAGCGTCTCAAGGCTGCCGTGAACAAGGCCCTGGCCGATATTCCCGAAGAGAAGCGAGACGGACGCGGAATGGCCGCTGAGATTGACTCCGCTATCCACATGGACAAGTCTTCCCTGGCTGTTGCGAGGCGCACGCTCGTCAAGGCTGTCTACTTGAAGCGCCTGAAGAAGCTTCTCAAGAGCGAGCCGGAGAAAGTAGTCGAGTGGTTCAAGACGATACGCAAGTCTCTCTTCACGTTCCAAAACATGCGCATCCTGGTCACCGCAAACGTGTCGAAGCTGGACAAGCCCATCGCCACATGGGACACGCTGTCCGAAGTCCTGACAACATCCCAGGACGAAATGGTCCCCATTCCCAGATTTGTTGATCTCCTCAACGATGAAGGCCGCCAGCCCGGCTCCGAGGGCGCCATCATCGTCCCCATGACCACGCTCGAGAGCTCCTACTCAGTCAGCACTGCACCAAGCATCACCTCCCTATCCGATCCCAGCTTCGCCGCCATCATGGTCGCCATTGGCTATCTAGAAACCGTCGAGGGTCCTCTCTGGAACGCCGTCCGTGGCGCAGGCTACGCCTACGGCTCGTACTTCTCCCGCAACATCGACTCGGGCATCCTGTCCTACCGCGTCTATCGCTCCCCCGACGCCTACAAAGCCATCTCCGCCTCCCGAGACGCCATCCACAAGATCGCAACCGGCGAGGTCCCCATTGACAAGCACCTCCTCCAGGGCACGATTTCCCAAATCGTCGTCATGTTCGCCGATGAGCAAGCCACCATGCCTAATGCCGCTCAGCAGCATTTCGTGCAGAGCGTCATACGCAGCTTGCCCATGGACTGGAGCAAGGAGGTGCTCAGGAAGGTGCGCGCTGTGACAGAGGAGGAGATCAAGGGGGCTCTGAAGGAGTATATCCTGCGGTGCTTTGAGCCGGGGAAGAGTAACGTTGTTATTACTTGTGCGAAGTTGATGACAGAGGTATGTGCCTCACTCCTTTTGTGAACGTGATTTTCGAACATTCCATGTTGTAACTTGTTGTGTCGTGACCCCCCTTCACCAAAAAAAAAAAAAATAAAGAAGAAAAAAGGGCATCATCACCTGAAGACCCAATGAATGCTAATTATGGTGCAGAACATGGAAACTGCCTTCAAGGACATGGGCTACAAAGTTCAGACACGGGAGCTGAGCTATTTCCACGATGATTATGGTCTGAAGGGTGAAGAGGAGGATGAGGAGGATGAGGAGGACGACGAAGACGAAGAGGATGAAGAAGGATCAGAAGGGAGCTTTGACTCAGATGAAGAGGATGATGAGGATTAAGCGTCAAGTAGAGGAGATGTGGTACTCTATAGATTACATACTTGAAAGATAAGCTGCTTTGCGAGGGAACATTTCAGGGCAGAGTAGCATGTTTAGACAGCATAGAATTAAACATAGACGAGGCTGTCAACCAGCTTCCTATTTCACTTTGCACACTACATACTAGATTCACACCCGTGGTTTGTTGTTTGGTGATAGACTATATTCTTATGTCTTGACTTGGCTGAGTTTTCTGTCTCGACGTTTTTGCATTGTACGAAGGACCACCTACTGATCCTCTGCAATGTATCAGTCCGCTAGCTGGCTGACCTTGTCTCTTCTCAACCAGCTCATTTCAGAAAGCAGCGCTGAACTCGAAGGTATTTTCATAAAGGAAATGAACATCAGAACCTGGCTCCTCATTTCCTAACCCATCTCCATTGTTTCCGTATGTCGTCCCCCTTAACCCCTCACAGCTCATCGCGACCAGTAGCCGTAGCGGTAGCCACGCCATCCTCATCCTTACTCTTATCAGCATCCTTCTCACTCGTCAAGGCCTCCTTGGGTTTCCAGTCCAGTGCCTTGAGACGCTCCGACAGATGCGGATGCGAGAAGTGGTAGCTGGCGTACATCCAGTCCGCGTCCATGGTGCTCAGGTTCTGCGCATGGAGCTTGATGAGCGAGCTGGCGAGCTCGGAGCGGAAGCCGAGGCTCTTGGCGAAGTCGTCGGCCTCGAACTCGAATTTGCGAGAGAGGATGTTGAGGAGAAGCTTGATGACGGTGTCCATGGGGGAGAGGGCATCTGAAAAGAGAATGAAGCCAATGATGATGGGGTATTGCGTGTAGAATCCGAAGGCGTTGTAGAGGGACTTGTTGTTGAGGAAGACGGAGAAGAGTGAGAAGACGTAGAGGAGGTGAGCCTTATTAACGGGTTAGCCTGGATGGTCTTCGGGGAGTAGAAAGCGCCTAGCTTTCAGAAATAGAGAAGAGGGGAGAGGGAGAGATAAAGAGCAGTGTTTACCTGACCGATTCCAAAAAGTCGAGTAGTGTGGCCTAACTTCCAGTGTCCAAGCTCGTGCGCCAAGATGGCAATGATTTCATTCGTGTCCGTCTTCTCGATAAGAGTGTCGTAAATGACAATGTGCTTCTTCCACGGCAGGCCATAGAAATAGGCATTTGAGTGGGCACTGCGCTTAGATCCATCAATGACAAAGAGGTCCTGCAGCGGGAATTTATGCGCAGCAGCCAGTCCATTGACCTTGGTCTTGAGTTCGCCCTCCTCAAGAGGAGAAAGCTTATTGAACAAGGGCTGAATGAAGATGGGATACGCAGTCGTTGTGAAGAGCTGCAACCCCGCAGCAAACACCCACAGGTAAAAGACGAACTGATTGCCCGTCTTTTGGATAATTTTCAGAAAAGCAGCCAAGATGGGTGGTACCAGCGCAAACGTCAGCAAATTCGTCTTGACCATGTCCGTGATAAACAACGCAGGCGTCTGCTTATTAAAGCCGAATTTCTCTTCCAGAACAAATGTGTTGTACACGCGGGTAGGCATCGACAGAACCTGCTGAATGACGATAAAGCTCAGGACAAATACAATGGAGTGCGAGATCTCGCCGCTGAATCGGGCTGGAGCCCATCGCAACAGCAAGTCTCCCGTCAGGGACCACAGCTTAGGAAGCACGTCGTATTGGATAAAGGCCACGTTTTGGATCTGCGCCCATAGACCGGAGATGATCTCGAACTGAGCTTTGGCGCGGCCGTAGGCTTGGGACTTGTCGAATGTTTCTTGGGAGATTTCCTTGGCGAGCACGGCGGGGGGCTTCGTGCTCTGGAGGACGCGATATTGACGTAGAGTGAGGAAGGATTCGAAGATGTATTGGCCGATGGAGAAGCCGAGGATGAGCTTCCTCCAGGGAAACAAGGGACGATCGAGGTATCGCGCGAGGCGCTGCTCGGTACTTGGTCAGCAAGGCGGGGAGTCAAACATATTGACGAGAGCGTTTTCTTTTTTTGCTCTTTTTGAAATTGAAGCAGCTGAGGCTCGTATACTAACCTGAAGAAAGTCCATATCGACAGCGTTCAACTACGAAACTCGCAGTTGTGATAGCTTCGAGAAGTGCAGGACCTTTGGATCCTTGTCGTGATGCAAGGTGAAGTAATGGCCGCGGCACTCTCATGGCGAGGGCGCCGAGGGGGACCGACTTGACAGGCTGTCAACATTCGTTGTTATCGATAACGGAGTTGGGTGGCATCGAGCATGTCAATTCCGAGCAAGCCGGTATCATGTATGTAGGTATGTACATATGTACCCCGCAAACTCCGAACGTTAACTTGGCAGGTTTCCTGATCGTGTATTCGTGATTCAGTCAATCAACTCGCTTTACAAGGGCGCCGGGAGGAGCCACGCCGGGAAGAAAAGCGAGCTAGTATTTCATCCCTCACATTAAACATACAATAGTTACAGACAGTCCAGCAGCTTCAGGCACAACACCACACCTCGTGGCACAGGGACAAGCAAACCAAACTACCCCCACTGGGTCACAAATCTCTTGCAGAAACTGTCCATGTCATACTCTTCGTCATTCTGGACTGCTTCGGACACCCGCGCTCGCAATAGGTCAAGCGGCACATGCGACTGCACGGTAGCCAAGGCCTGCTGCATCGCTTCAGGGTTGCCCTTTATGCGATCCACCTGTTCAAATATGTACCTAGCCAGGTCAGGTTTGGATAACTCGGCGGCTTGTTCATCGTACACACCCATTGCACGAAGCATCTCCAATAGGTTATCCTAGTGTCCATTGGTCGTCGCACCTGTAACCTGCTGCTGTTGCTGCTGTTGGTGCTGCTGTGTTGGTGGCGGGGGTCGTTCGGGCCCGTAGGTAATGGGAGTCGTTTGCTTCTCTACAGGTTGAGACTCCTCCTCGGTATCGTCGTCGAACTCACTAAGCTCTTCCTCGTCTTCTCCCTCGCCTTCGTTTGAGTAGTCGCTCTCATCGTTTCCTTCTGCTGTGCCCTCATCTAAAAACGTGCTTTCCATGACGCTGGCTAATTCCGGAGGGCCCTTGCGACCCTGACGTTGCATCTGCTGGATAATGCTCATAAGTTTATCCACCTTCTTCTCGGCCGCGTCCAGCTGTTTCTTCCAACCCTGACGTTCTTCCGCCATGCGAATGATATTGGCCGCAGTCGCTTCTTTTTGTCTCTTGAGGGCCTCGTTTTCCTTTTCCAGACGTTTGCCCTTCTTTGACATGTCCTCCATTTCCTTTCGGAACGATAAAAACAAATCGTTACTGTTATTTAATGTATCCTCGACCTAGTAGCGCCATCCAAGATATTAATACTGTAGTTGCGCCAAGGAGACAGCGAATAGTAAGGGAAGTGGGGAAAGGGTTGAAAGAGAATTTATGGAAAAGAGCGTAGAGAAAGAGGAGAATAGACAGGAAACGAGAAAGACGAGAGAGAGAACAGGGTCTGCGGCGCACCTGTTTAAACTTGTCGACATAGACATCTAGCTGATTCCGAAGTTCGTCTTCAGTCTTGGTAAACGCTTGCACTTGCGCCTGTAGATGCCGTGTCTTTGTCAATTCGCCTTCTGCGTTCTTCCTTTCTCGTTCGTATCGCGACTGGTGGTATTGGACCTCGAGTTCCTTGGTGCGCATAAGCGAATGGAAATGTAGCTCGCGTAGTTCATACTGCTCGATGAATGACTTGAATCGAACACGAAACCTGCAATAGCAACCAAGTTAGCGCAAGTAGGTGCAACTAGTGGTCAACTGAACGATGACTTACAACTCCTCCATTTCCATGTCTACAACCTGCTTCCGAGGCGTATCCTTTTCCTCCTGATAGCCTTCTAATTTTGATAACAGAGTCGCATACTTTTCGTCCCAAGCAACCGTATTTCGCTTCTGCAAGGTCTGCAGCTCCTTGTTTTCATTCTACACGGCAAAACGTCCCACGTCAGCACACTATATTCGCGTTCGTCTTGTATGGAGATGGAAGCACGCCTTTTCCTGACCTTCATCTTGTTGTTATCGCGCTGAAGCTCACGACACAATTTTTCGAGCTTTTCCTTCAGCCCAGCAGTCTTTCCCAGCTCCGTTCGACCACTATCTCGTTCCTTCTGGAGGCTATCACCACGCTTCTTATTTTTCTGGTTCTCCTTTTCCAGACGCCGCATGTCAGCCAGCAGCTCGCTCGAACGCTTAGTAAGATGGTCGATTTTTTGCATATCATCCATCTTGGCAACCTGCTGCATCAGGTCTCTGTTGGCTCTTTTGACTTCGCGCTCTATTTGATGAGCGTAAACCTGGTCAGCTTCGAGATCTAGTTTCGACCTGGCAATCGTCCGAATGAAGTGGCTTCAGTGGTGCCAAAGCTGTTGATAAGGCGCAAACATACCAATTTCGAGCTCTTGGTCTTTCTCGCCGGCGGCATCCTGTTCCAACTGAGATATACGAGCCTGCAACAGCCTGGAGGCCTCAGTCGAGTCGATCGCCTTCTTTCCTTTCGCCTTCTTTCCCAGCGCAGGGGGGACAGGGTGGACATGGCCATCATGACCGTTCGTCAACGCTGCATCCACTTGGCTCGCAGGCATGGCGTCCGATGCAGAACTCTTCGATGTTAGGTCGAGGGATACAAGTCTCTGGTTTCACGCGGTGTGCAGCATGAGGACCGAATAGTGCGTCGGCAGAGGCGGAACAGAGGTAAAAATATGGAGGTCCGAAGGGCGACTCGTGGCCAGCCTGAAACCCGGAATCGTGAACAGGACGGCGAACCCAGAAGGACGGTGTTGTGATTTGTAGAAGACCTGAATGGGAAGACGAAGAAAGGCTAACTTGATGGCCAACAAGGTTAGCAAGACTGCGGTCTGCGGGGATGCTCCTTTCCACATGCATCAATTCCGTGCAGACAGGCAAGGCCTCGGGACAGCTCAATAGCAGGCACTCACAAAAACGACTGCGGAAGTCGCTTTACACTACAGCAATGCGATATAACAAGGCTTGCGGTGGTTCACGCCGGTATAGCAGTCTTGAGAGGCGTCAATTGGAAGGCGTCACTTTGAAGGCGACAACTGGGAAGGCCTCGACTGGTAGCGGTGATGCAGTTTTCACGGAGTGAGGACTCGGCCGGACCAAATCAAATGGCGTTAGTGCGTTATGTCCGCACAGAGTTGAGAATAAAGTGGGTATCTACTATCTATGTACATATGTACAAGCTACATACTACGTACAAGGCACCTATGCACAGGTACAAATCCTGCCTCCTCTAGGTACCTGTTGTACCTATGACTGCCTGACTAATCCCGGGGTTCAAAGTTTCTGCTAACTGGACAAGTTGAACTTGAACTGTAAACATTGCGTCGAGCATCTGCTTCCATCACCAGACGACACATTTTCTATTCAACTCCAAATAATGCGGCTAGGGAGAGTCTAGTATACTCTTCTATTCCTCTGTGCTATCTTTGGCCCGATCGAGAGTTATTCCCTTCATCTGCTCTCCACATCTGCGCAACATGCTTCGAAATGTGGCTCAAGCAGCACGCAAAGCTGTATCCGACCTGTCGCAATACCCGAGGCCCGGCGACAGTCTTCATGGCTTCACTCTGCTCCGTTTGAAACACTTTGACGAGCTGAAACTGACGGCTCTTCACCTCAAACATGACAGGACTGGCGCCGACTACTTGCACATTGCCCGAAATGATAGCAATAATGTTTTCTCGATCGGCTTCAAGACAAACCCTCCTGATGACACTGGCGTGCCGCACATCCTCGAGCATACCACGTTGTGTGGAAGCAAGAACTTCCCTGTTCGGGATCCCTTTTTCAAGATGCTACCCAGAACGCTCTCCAACTTTATGAACGCCTTCACTGCCTCAGACCATACATTCTATCCGTTTGCGACGACCAACGCACAGGATTTCAAGAACCTCATGTCGGTATACTTGGACTCGACGCTGAACCCGCTGCTAAAAGAGTCCGACTTTCTCCAGGAAGGATGGAGAATTGGCCCGGAGAATCCATCGGGAGAAACTGAAGAAAGCAAAAAGTTGGTCTTCAAAGGCGTGGTTTACAATGAGATGAAGGGTCAGATGTCAGATGCCGGATATCTGTACTACATCAGGTTCCAAAGTCACATCTTTCCCCAGATCAACAACTCTGGAGGTGATCCGATGAAAATTACCGACTTGGAGTATAAGCAGCTCGTACAGTATCATGCTCAGTGCTACCATCCCAGCAACTCGAAACTATTTACATATGGAGATGTACCATTGGTGGAACATTTGCAAGAACTGGACGCGAGGCTGAAGACGTACAAACAAGGCGAGACTGATACGGAGGCCCGTTACCCCATCAAATTGAGCGGTCCTCAAGAAGTAACCATACACGGCCCTCTTGACCCATTGGTCGACCTTGATCGCCAGTACAAAACATCTATATCGTGGATCGCCGGTGACACGACCAACGTCATTGAATCATTTGCGATTGCCTTGCTATCAAACCTGCTGATGGATGGATACGGCTCACCACTTTACCGTGGTCTGGTTGAGACCGGTATGGGTGCAGACTGGAGCCCCAATGCCGGTTATGACAGTTCAGCAAGGCATGGCATCTTCACAATAGGCCTGACCGGGGTCCAGAAAGCCGATGTGCCCAAGTTGAAGGGAAGAGTGCAAGAGATCTTGCGTCAAGCGCGAGATGAAGGGTTCGACAAGACCAAGATTAATGGCATACTACACCAACTGGAGCTCTCCCTGAAGCACAAGACTGCCAATTTTGGGGTCTCCTTACTGAATCGCCTCATGCCGAAATGGTTCAACGGTACGGATCCCTTTGATCTCTTAGCTTGGAATGACACAATTTCGGCATTCCAGGAGGAGCTTGCAAAGGGCGGCTACCTTGAGAGTCTATTAGACAAGTATTTCCTCAACGACAATACTCTCACTTTTACCATGGCGCCGTCGAAGCATTTCAGCGAGGATCTTATCAAGGAAGAGCAGCAACGACTATCTGAGAAAATTTCTTTTACCGACGAACTAACTGGGAGTGACGCGAAGGCTCGACAACACTTTGAAGAACAGGAGCAGGAGCTTCTTGTGGAGCAAAATAAGACGAGCACAGAAAATCTAGACTGCTTGCCAAGTGTGCATGTCAAAGATATTCCGCGATCCCTCACTCCTGTAGTTGTTCGCGATATGACTATCAATGGCAGGTCCATTCAATGGCGCGAGGCTCCAACGAATGGTTTGACCTACTTCCGTGCACTCAACCCGTTCTCTGACTTGCCTGAACATCTTCGAGAACTCATCCCTCTCTTTACTGACAGCATCATGCGCCTTGGCACCAAGGACCAGACCATGGAGCAACTTGAGGATCTCATCAAGCTCTCTACTGGTGGTGTATCTGTGGGATACCACTCGACTCCTTCCCCAACGAATTTCGAATCAGCCACTGAGGGCATGATATTTACTGGAATGGCAATGGATCGTGACGTACCTGTCATGTTGGAGCTTCTTCGCAAACTGGTTCTGGAAACTAATTTTGATAGCCCGGAAGCCGCCTTGCGAATTCGACAGCTATTGCAAGCTTCAGCGGATGGCGTCGTCAACGACATTGCCTCCTCAGGACACCGGTTCGCAGTGAGCTATGCCGAAGCAGCCCTCGCGCCAAATGCCTTACTACGACAACAGGTGGCTGGTTTGTCCCAAGTGAAGCTCGTCACTTCGCTGGCAGGCCGACAGGAGTCAGACAAGCTCGAAGACGTAATTCAAAAGCTGAAAGAAATCCAAAGAATTGCGCTCTCTAGCTGGAAGTTGCGTGTAGCCCTCACGTGTGGGCCAGAGAACATCGGTCAAATTTCAAAGGGACTTGAAGGTTTTATGGGCAGTATTCCCAGTAATAAACCTACGCTGGAGAGCCCGCAGGGCAAGAGGATTAAAATCGACCGCAAGACATTCTTCCCCCTACCATACCAAGTCTATTACGGCGGTTTATCGGTCTCCGCAGTATCATATACAGCGCCTGAAAGCGCACCTCTGCAAATCTTGTCTCAACTCCTCACACACAAGCATCTACATCACGAGATCCGCGAAAAAGGCGGCGCCTATGGCGGCGGAGCCATGTACAAGCCTCTGGACGGCTTGTTCAGCTTCTATTCCTACCGTGACCCCAACCCTCAGAATACCTTGAGCATCATGCGCAACGCTGGCGAATGGGCTCTCAACAAGGACTGGTGCGATCGAGAAATTGAGGAAGCCAAAATATCCGTATTCCAGGGCGTCGATGCCCCCAAATCGGTCGATCAAGAAGGCATGAGTCAATTACTCGCTGGCATCACCGAGGAAATGAAGCAGGAAAGGAGAGAGCGCCTCCTCGACGTCTCAAAGGATCAGATCCAGAAAGTCGCGGAGAAGTATCTCGTTAGTCGTATCAAGAACAAGCAAGAGCAGGTCGCCTTCCTCGGCGAGCGTCAGCCCTGGGTGGATAATTCTTGGTCAATCCAGGACTTGAACTTCAATGGGGGTGACGTTAGCAAGTAACGAGTCTTGGAATAAGAGTGAGACAAACATTTGTCTCATTCAACTCCGGAGTCTGCAGCCTCATGCCCTGCTTATCATCAAGGAACAGAGCGACCTAGCCTCCGAAATTCTGCCAAGAAAAGATGAGACAATGTGTTGGCTACAGAACATGACGGGATAGCGCAAGCTAAAACTCATATTGACCCACAATGAAGCTGCGATTCAGAAAAGAAAGAAGAAAAAAACGGCCTGTGAGAGGAGCGGTTTTCCTCAGTTCTCGTCATAGGCATGTACCTACCACATTCAACTATTTAAGCTTTACGAACAGTGTACGACTAGACTATATTGCATTCTCCGACGCCATTACATACCAAGATGCGCATTTTTTGACATAGATAGACGAATCTCTTCATGTGCTCCTACGCACTCATATTGTACGATTATACGGGAACGGAACGGTCCGAAGATGAATCTCATGTTGATTTTTCTCATTCTATACTTGATGGTTCAACAAGGTTTTACGATCATTTCTATATGTGTGATAGATGAGCTAGTTTTCCTTGTTTCTTTTTTTTTCGCGCAGAAAGAAGAGGCCGAAAAAAGCGTTAAGATACGATACATCTTCTTGCCCGATTGAGACGGAAGATGCCTTCCGCTCGAATCGATTACCATGGCAGGGAGATCACAGAGCAACGCGAGAATGAGACAAGTGATGCATGATCCGCGATTTCCTCTATCGATTGGTGCTGCAGACTCTGCTCTTCAACAGATCCATCTGTCTTCCACGAGGAGCCGGTGATCGAGAAAATACCGCGGCGCTATCATAAGCATCAGGTTTCTTCTATTGAACTATCGGGATCCACGGAGGGAGATGATGGATAGGTTGATAGATCATGAGAATGGGTATCGTCGGCGAGAAATGAGATGGTGCGTCAGCTCGTTCTATCAGAGCAGGAGCCCTTGAGCGTTGGGTTACCAGACTAAAGAGCGGAGTACATTATATAAATGCGTGAGACGGAGAAAGATACTGATCGCCCAGCTGTGGAAGATTAGAGTGTGATGAACTGGCCTAGGGTGGTTGCTGCACTCTAGCGTTGACAACGGAGTTATTTCTCTTGAGAAGAAAGAAAGAAGAAAAGAAGAAAGATAGTGAAAGAAGAGAGTTGAGAGCGATGGTACTCTGTGACGGTTAGTGGTATAACGTAGTATAATAAGCGTCGAGCGATCTTATTGTTCTATCAAACATTATTTTTTAGCGCTAGGAACAGAAGCTACTACCTAAATTCAATAAGGCGGCGCCCTCCCCACCATTTGTGTCGTCTATAATACGGAGTGACCTCCCATGTCCAGCAGCAGGTTCTTGATGGGCTTTTCCAAGCCAAGGATTTCTATCATCTGCTTGGAAAATTAACGAAGGGCAGGATGAGATGACATCATGGCATTGAGACGTGTCGCTGCTCACATACGAAGGTCACTCGTGCTTACCAGTTACAACTTACAAGTGCGTCAAAATCTGGGTGTCTGGCAAGAGTTTGTTGAAACCTTGCTTTTCCTTGAACTTACTCCCCATCTTCGAGAGTGTGCCGAAAGGGGAAAGACAGAAGAGCACATCTCGCCAGAGCTGCGAAAAGACAAACTCGCTGGCTCGAGATTCTCTGTGACGGCGAGGCCAGCCCTCTCCGTTGAGCTCTTGTAAGTTGTCATGGCACACAGAAGGACATGGCAAATCCAGAATGTACCTTACCTCGTATTCTAATTTCTGAGTGAGGAGAATTCTTCCATCTGGGAGATGAAAGGTGTCAGCAGCAGCATGCCAAGATCTGTGTTTGTGGATCGAATCTACGTAGGTGTTGTCTGAACACAATGGCGTAATTCTCCTCGCGAAATACATGCGCGTTGACGTTGTTGTTGTTGTTTATTTTTCGCCACTGCGTCCCAGTTTTGGGCATACTAGGGCGTGCAGGGCTAATCCCGGGTTCTTCGAAATACAAGCCAGTTTTCCCCAAAGAATATCCTTCATCTCGGTCGCCCAAGGCAGTTGTTTTCGGTGTGGGTTCAGGCGTCAGCGACTCAGCGCTTTCCACCACGTGTGCTCGCGTGGGCACAACATGCGCGTTGACGTCGGTGGCCGGTTGGTCTGTCTAGGGTGCGTTGTCTCGCGAGTCGCAACGTGCGCAAGGGGGCTCGGCAGTCAGTCCCGATCCTGGGGCTCGTCGCCCAAGACATATTTGTCTGTGACTCTGTGTGGGCGCAAAACACGGTTGGTGCAACTGGAAGATGTCTCAGCTGGCAGGCCTGTTCCGGTCGTTTAGGCAGTTCCTGATGATTCCGTTTCATGTCCTGATCGTCTTTTAGACTACATCTACATATGGCTTACCTGTTGGCTGGCCAAGAACGGATTGAGATGGTCGGTCACACTGTACGTCTGTAATCACGGCAGCTCTGTGTGACTGCATGGTACCTACCCATCTAGGTACCGCAGCCGTGCTGTGGTCCTGTGGAGTTGATCTAAAATCTACATGAATTAGTTACTGTGACGGAAGCAGTGCTGTTGATGTCCAGGACGAGGGCCAACTTTCGACACGAGCCTCTGACTTGAGCATCTGACTAGCAAGTGATGGACGGTCCCATCAGCTACGAGACGGCAGTACGGAGCATTCGTCGGAGGGTAACCCTGGGAAGGATGTCTAGGACTCTTAGGAGGAGAATATAAGCGGGTTCGCTGGGACCTCGGCTTGCTCGCTCGCTCGCTCAACGGCAGACTGTTCCGAGTTGGAGCTCTACCTACTTGGCTTAATAAACTCGAAGGGACAGCAGGATGGCGGTTGTGGATCGAATCTAGTGCATGTACCTATGTAATCCGTATGTGTTGTTTGAATACTCCGTACAATGGCGAAGTTCTTCTCGCGAAATACATTCGCGTTGACGTCGATGGCCGGTTGGCCTGTCTGCGGAGAATGTAGTCCCGGATCATGGATGCGAGATTGTGAGGGTGCTGGCAGGGTTTTGTCGGACTCAAAGTCAGAACACTGTCACTTCATCCGCGACAAAAGTACATAGGGTCAATGTCTACCGCCTCAGGGCTCTAGGAGAGTCGCCGACTTGCCGCAGACGAAGTGAGGCAAAGATAAAGCGTGCCTTATAACGCGCTATAACGCGAGACTTCAAGGCTTTTAGGAACTCTAATTAGTCCGAGCACAAGCTTCCGCTCGCTTCGGCTCACATGACGTAGGAGGTATGTATCTCGCGGCCCGCGGGTGGTGGCAAATCGAATTTGGTGGTTGGTGTGGGGCAAAAGAGAGGTGGGCTTTGTTGAGTACAGTACATACCTAGGTACCTAGGTACTTGAGTATATCCCACAACGGCTCCACATAAACAACACCACAAAACTTCCTCCACTTTTCGATGCAACGCGTGAATGCAGCTTCATTCACGATTGGGAGAGGAACCAACCCATCGTTTTTGAGCAGCCATGGCAATGCTACCACGCCTTTTAAAGCCACTTACGAAACGTTTGACAGCATGCAGTAGGATATTGTGTGTGGTGAGACCTATCAGCAGGCCAATCAGCCACACAGATCGCTAATGATGAGGGAATTCGAGCAAAACTATTCGCCAAGCAAGTTTTCGCAAAAGAAGTTTTGAAAGGTGGGTCGGCCATACGGCCACGCCCCACGCTCACTATTCGCTTGTCTTCGACAACGGTCAACGTCAATTCATCATCCATCAACATACAAACTCCTCGATTTTGGTTCTCGCGCGTCGTGTTCTATCATCATCATGTATCTTCCAGTTCTTCCATCGAGTTGCACAACGAAGTGGTCTCTCCACACGGAACAGCGATTGACACACACTTCGTAGGCGAGCCAATTCCAATTTCTAGATCCTCGCCCTTCAATGACATTCGAATCAATTGAGGAGCTTCGAATCGGACGGCGGTACACAGCCCGCAGCAGACGCACCGACCTCACATGAGATATGGGCTTCCAGTTTCCCATCTCCTATTCAGTGCATTGCCCAGAGACTAGAGTACTTTACAAGGCACACTGGATCCGAGCCCATAGCTTCCGTCAACACCAGACTCTGATGGCGGACAGCGGCTCAATCCGAGCATCAGCCGCGCAAAAACGCACATAAAATGGTAGATTCACGATCGAAGATCCCATATCTTGTTTCGAGAAACATGAAGAGGTCGTGCCATGGTGGTTGCGTTCCCTGATTGACTTGGCCCAAG